>BQNB010013844.1:36739-76361 GCA_026074375.1 Tanacetum coccineum
TAAGAGAATTTCGACATTTAATTCTATCTTCATTAGATGACTCTTTACAAGGCTTAACACTTCCCACTATACCCGCAATATGGTGTTTGATCCGGGTCACATGGATCCGCTAGTATACAAAATTCCCATCCGACGTCATTTGAATTTCTTTTACGTGGACGAATGGCGTCCGTAGACGCAGTAGATTCTTTAGATTGAGGTGTCGATGACATGTTTACTTAATCTATAATAAACAAAAATAATAAACATGTAAGTTAATGCAATATTTTAGTATCTCACAATGCATTTATTACTATCTTGTATAAATAAAACTTGCTGTGTCAAATTTCTAGTTTTAATATTAAAGAATGCATTAAATAGCAATTTATGTTCCCCACTTGTTTAGTTTCCTCTTATAAATAAACAAATGAAACGAATACCATAAAAAATGCACAAACAAACTACCACTCTCCCAATAATTGCTATCAAACGCTTGCGACGAAATAAAGATTCACAAGAGTCCTCAATATTCATCACGTCCCCCCATTTGTTTCCAATTTTTGCGAATGTTTTGCGAGACCAAGCATAAAGTGGAATACCCTCAATATCTATCCACACAACGCGTTCATCACTGACAAAGTCCTGGGTAACATCTTGTATCGCTTGAAACCAAGAGTTGACCCCAGTGTGATTCATCATGTTTCTTCATATCAAACCTCTTCAAATTCAAACTATAACCCTAAATCCTCAAGATATGATATTTTTACATCAAGAAAACCGTCTCAGAGAGTATAGATTGTAAATTGGGAATAGAATCAAAACCCTTAACTCCCCCCATAACACATGATTCGTCAAATATTTTTTTCAATGAATTTTAACGGTTACACGAAAGAGACTTAAACCAAATAATCAACTACTTCACGGTAGCTCTTGAAAATTGCTTTTCAAGGTGAGCCGTACTTGGTAGAGACACAAAAGGCAAGTGTTAAATCTTTGATTACGATTTGGGAACAATTGCAAGTTCACCGGAAATTGAAATGATAATATCTCAATAGAAGATATTATTTGTTGGTGTTCGGTTACCAACTTGGTGAATTTTATTTTCTGAATTAAGACAATTTTTTTATATTTTTGATTTTTCTATTTTTTTTTTTTTTAATATGATAATTATACTAAAAAGAAAAAGAAAATATTTTTTACTTTTTATATTTTTTAATTTTTTTGGATTTTTGGATTTATGACAAAAATTTAACTTTCGAGGACGAAAGGATCTTCAAACCAAATTCACAAACTCGAAACGAAGGAATCGCTTACACAAGTCCCCGGCAGCGGCGCCAAAAACTGATTCGTAGTTTTATATACCTAAAATATAATATAAAATAATATAATCCCGAGAGTAATTAAGAAAGTTACCAAGTTACCTTGATAAAATTCACTCTCAAAAATATATATAATATAATATATAATACGTATGTTTGACCGGGTAAGTATGATCACCCGGGTCGTTTTCCCCAACGACTCATGCAATGGAAACCTCGATCTCGTTCGGAATGATTGATTTGAATAAGAAAAGAGATATTTTTGATTTATTTATGCTACTAAAATTAAAGGCACAATTAAACAACTAATTAACAAATTAAACTAATTACGAAAGTAAATAAAATGCGACATTTAAGAAAACAAATACAATTTAAATCTTAAAAATATAGAAAAATGGTTTTTAAACTCTAAAAATGTGCAGAAAAATTATGGAACAAAAAGCCCCAATTTTTAAAACCTAATTGAACCCTAATTTGTCCAATTAAAACTAAACCCTAATTTTTATTTAAACTAAATTCAAAAATTTTAAAACTATTTATTATACTAGAAAGACAGGGTAGAAATTGAAAGAATTGAAACAATAGGGTAGGCGGGCTAAATTTGGTAAATTTACACAACAGTGTAAACGGGTAACCCTAGACTATCAACTATGTACGAAATAGACCCTACGATTTCAGCTTATTTTGTTTATCTAAAAAGTGAGAATTATCAAAAACTTAAAACTACAAAGTTGCTCAACAGCTTATTCTTAACAACTTTAATAAAGACACTTCTAACTTTAGATCAAAGAATAAGCTAAAGAATAAGCAAATAGATTTCTGTCACAGTAAGTGCTTATTTGCTAAGTTTTTTAGATTTTTGCTTATTGTGAGCTTAAAACTTGATAAAAGCTAAAACTAAAAGATGCTTATTAATGCCCAAGATGTGCATTAAGAAGATTTGCACTAAAATTAACCTATGCTTAACAAAACTAGAAAGAAAATTAAGATGAAAAATTGCAAGTTTTGAATGAAACTGTTTTGAGCTTTTTTCAAATAAGCTATCAAGCTTATCTTTGGACTTTAAATGCTGAGATTTAAGAAATAAGCTACTCTAACTATCTACACTCAACCTAGGTAAAAGGAATTTGCAAAGCTTTCATAGAAATAGAAAATATTAAAGAGTAACATGCTGATAAGCTGTGTGCTATGCTGATGTGTTTTGCTGCTGGTGCAGTTTGCAAGGCACAAAGATGTAGGATAGATTTTTAAATCTAACTTGTAACTAAATGGATCTAAGTAAACACAGCCAAACCTTTTACTCTAAATTGTTTGTAAAAATCCTAAAATTCTAAGTCTCTTATGACTGTGAAATGCCCTGGTGCTGAGAATGACTTTTATACTTCTAACTTTTATAAAACTAAACTTTAACTTTTAAAAACTGTTAGTCTCTTGTACTTATACTCTAACTCACATGAATGAGCAGCTGTGACAAGTTTATTATGACTTTAAGAGTCAAAGCAAGCTAATACCAAACACTCCCTTATATAAACTGTCAAAATTAAAGTGAGCTTAAAACCTTTCTTAAATCTAAAACTTTCAGAACTTTTTATCTACTTTCACTTAGAATTACCTAATAAAACTATTTAAGCTGAAAAAGTACTAGCTTATTAGGAATTATATACTAGTTCCTCTCCTAGGTTTATACTACTATTATGACAGAATTGGAAGATTAAGTGAGATTATTTCAACTAAATCTTATGAAAACTAAAGACAGCTAATAACAAACTTAAACAACATTATATTAAACAGAATTAAGCAACTTAAATTATACTTGAAATTTTAACAATAGTAATTTCACAAGAACTCTTAACTTTTTATATTAAAAACAGAAATATTACAACATAAAGTTTTTAAAACAACTGAGTATAATAATCTTAAAGCAACTTAATTAAATTTTACACTAAGAAAAGGAAAAAACAGGGGTGTGGTAACTCGGCTTGTTCTCTTCTCTTTTATAGAAGCTCTCAGCCTTCTCTTGGACTTGGGTTGTGTTTGCTGTGAGTGTACAAAGCAATCCTAGCCCTTGCTTGCAAGTTGTGTTACTTCTGGCTCAATCTCACCATTGAAGGTCTTCGGGATGAGTAAGATTGCCAGGGTGGCAATCTTAAAGGGTTATGGGGAGTGGGGAAGGGTATGGGATAGCTGTAGAGTGTACTAGGGAGGTGGGAAGGCAAGAAAAACCGTGGGAGAGGGTGGTTTGAGGTTTGGCGGGAAGCGGGTTGAGTACAGTTATGGTTGCAGGATTTAAAAGGAAAGTTTGGGGAAGGTGCAAAAGTTGCCCTCCATCTTTCTTTCTCTTTCCGGGTAGTGTAGGGTTTGGGTCGGGTTAGGTCGGGTTGGGGGTTGGCTTGTGATTGGTTGGTAGGGAGATCCACGGGTAGTTTGACCCGGGTCTATGACCCGCGCTTTTTGGATCTTTGGTGTAATTACATAACCGGCCCATGTGTTTGGCTAGCACTATTCCAAGGCTTATAAACAACTTTCACTTAATTGCAAAAACAGTCCTTGAATTTATAAAACAAATGGAATTGGGTTTTGGTTGAATGTGGAAGCTGGCAGTTGATGTAGAAGGCTTGGGCATGATCTCTCCTAGCTTCGCTTTGTTTTCTTTAGCTTTTGATCACTCATGTTCTCGTGTAGTTTTTGAATGATTTCTTGCAATTTTTGAAATATCACATACCTGCAACGCAATAAACTCAGAAACATGCATTATTTTTGCATTTTTGATCCGTTTTGGGTTTTTTTGGGTGTTTTAAGCATTAAATAGATATGTGTTTTCTAAATTATCACGTCTCTTAATGTTGGATCGCTGGTGTGTAGTCTCTTCATTTAGAATTTTGTGCGTACAAAATTCCAAAGTTATACCTGATTATGGGAGAGTTTCCAAGCGATAGCTCGCTTGTGGGACTGCAACACCTTTATGAGAGCGGTTTTCTCCAAGACACTCAAATTTTTAGCAATTATGACTGGTAAATTGTTATCACCTTCCAAAAATGCATATTCGAGGTGGGGAGGTAAGTCCTTGAGCTCGACCTCGGAAGGTTCATCAATTGATGTTTCATCGGTTTTGGCTTCACAAATCTTAAGTTCTTTTCTAACCTCAGGAAAATAATTTGTATGGTTAGGAAGAATTGATAAGGGCTCACTATTTAGGATAGCTTCAAGAAGAAGAATGTCCTCCTCGGGATCACATTCGGCATCATATTAATGACTTTATTCGATAGTATCAGAAAAGTTCGGGCCTCGATTTCTTCAAGATGAATCACTACCCGAATGGAGTGAGGGTGGGAGAAGTGGTCATCAACAGTCAGGTTTCAAAGTTAAGTGGTGGAATGTCCCATTTGTTAAATATCTTCCGAGAAACCTAAAAATCTCCTGAGATATTCTACAGCTATATATCAATAAAGTCGACCTTGTTGACTGATTCTATGTCATTGTAGGAGAAATTTTTCGTATCTCCTACTTTGAAAATCACGGATTTGTCATCGTGCCTAAGGGTCATTTGTTCACCGTGAACATCGATCAAGGCTCTTGCCGTTCTTAAAAATGGTCTTCTAAATCAACGGTCTTAGGTCGGCCATCATAGTCAACAACCATAAAATCGGCTGGAAAGTAGAAGGTTCCCACCTTTACAAAAACATCTTCGGCTATGCCGGTGGGAGTGGAGATCGATCGGTCGGCTAACTCAAGTATCATTCTAGTTTTGGTTAGTCTTTGGAGATTAAGCTTTTCAAAAACGGAGAGTGGCATTAGATTGATGCTTGCACCGAGATCGGCCAGGGCCAAGCATTCATCAACTCTGGAAAATAACTGGTATCAGAAATTACCGGGTCTCCGAATTTTTTGGGAAATGTCTTTAGGGATGACTGCGTGCAATTTTCATTAACCGATGTTTTGGTTAATGCAAGATCTTGTCTTTGTATTCAAAAGCTTTTGAACATTGGTGCAACTTATGGCTTTGTGCAGGATAGCATCCGCGAAGCTCAGCTCTGAAGTGGAGATTCCGAAAATTCTCGTAAATTTCGAAGCTAACACGGTCGTCCTTTTCGACGGATCTTTCTCCTTGTTTACCCGAGTTGAAATTGGTTAAAGTCATTTTTGATTAGGCTTGACAACTGGTTCATTAACTTGGGACATATGTGGGTTGGTAGTCTTTGGTAAGTACCTTCCGTTAGGATTAGCACGTGTCCTTTGTCACCTGGTTTCACCTTCCACACATGGGAGGTGGTGGAATTTGAGGTTTCATATGAAACACCGCTTCTGGATGGTGATTGCTTTCAATTCACCCTTCGGGTTAGCAATGGTGTTGCTAGGAAGAGAACTGACTTTAAGTAGAAGTTGGTTGGAATTTACGATTTGTGTGAGCAAGTTTCGGTTATGTTGAGACATTTGGTTTTGCATGATTTGATAACCGATCATTAGCTTTGACATAGCTCTCAAAATCAGTTTTTGATACACCCGAAGCTTGATGAGCGGGAGCTTGGTAAGCTGGGTGTTGATTAACCGGGGGTTGATACATTGGGGCTTGTTGTTGAACTGGGGTGGTCGTTTGGATTTGACTCCTAGTTATACGCCAATTCCCACGTTTTGGTTTTGGTTCCAACGATTTTTGATTGTTTGGTTGGTTGTTGTGTTGCATCGGAGGAAAACGGTAGTTGGTCTGATTTGGTTTGCATCGGTGCGGACGGTAACCGGAAATTTCCTTGGTTGAAATTTGTGTTTGCGGGGCTTGCGAGACGTTATTCGTTGGATGTTATCTCGTAATCTGTGCTATCGGTAGGCGGGTCAATTACGTATGAGTGGGCACCACCGAATTGTAACACAATATTTGCTCAATCGCTTTTACTGGAGCGGGAGCTGGAACTGGAGATGTCTGCTTGTCGAGAAGTAGAGCTCTAACCATATCTTTCAATTCAGCAACATCGGGAGATACTCCGGAGGTGGAAGCGCTCGTACTCACTTTAGCAACAATGGCTTTGCTTCGGGAGTGACGAACTTTGGACTTGCTTTCGATGATGCTTGAGCAATCAGCGGGCCTTTTGTCCAAAAAGTTACCACCTGCGGCGGAAGTTCAAAGAGTCGTTGATCATTATCATTTAGGCATTGTAAAATGTATCAAGTTGGTTGTGAAGCTCCGAGAATCCATGATGTGGACATGCTCGGAGGAAGATCTTTGAATCGATCCCAAGCCTCACTAAACGTCATCAAATCTTTGTTTTGAAATTAGTAAATTTCGTTTCCGAAGTTTGTGTTTTTTTTTGAAGGTGGGATAAACTGATGATGAATTATAGCAACACGAGGTCATTCCCATGTCTGAATTGATCGAGGGGTTCTTTCTCATGCCATATCCGGGCTGCCATCAGAGAGAAGAAAAAGAATCAATTAATTGATGTGGTCGGGGCATTAGGATATCTCAAAGTAGAGGTGATGTTATTGAATGTAAAGGTATGTGGGATGTGGTTCTCTTTGTTCATTTCCGAAGAATGCTCTGTTCTGGACAAGAGTTAGTAACCTAATGCTTGATCTCAAAAATTTGCTTGCCTCGATTCAAGGAACAACAATGCCGGTCCTCGTATCCACTCGGTGGATCCTGGAGCAATTCTGCCATAGTTCGATTATCAGCCATCGTATCTTTGGGAGGATTGTTATTTGGCTTCTCAAGATTTGGTGGTTCAACAGAAGTTTGTTGGACTTGCTGTTGTCGATGTTTACGGGCTTGAGAACGAGTGCGCATGCACAAAATAGAAATATAAAAAGAAAATTTACACAAAAAAAAAAAATTTTGGATTTTTAATGCTCTCCTTATTCACATTGATTTTATAGGACAATGAGATAAGACAACTTCAACCAAATATTCTACTATTCACGGTAGCTCTCAAAAAGATACACGCACTGGTGAGCGGGAGGCAGTAGGATAGCGCGAAGCTTATTTCTCCTTTCGGGTCGTAGTCCTAGAACAACCCTCCTTTACCCACTTTATTGTTTGTTTTAACTTTTCAAGGTGAGCGTATGTCGTAAGGACACAAAGGGCGTGTTTTTGAATTTTTGTTTCGATTTGGGAACCAATAAGTTCTCCGGTTGTTATTATGATAATACCTCTATTGAGTATATTATTTTGGTATTTATTCCAATTTATGAATTTTATTTCTTTTTATGGAAAATGTTTTTATATTTTTGGTTTTTCTGGTGTTTTTATATGATAATTATAATAATAAAAGAAAATGAAAAATATTTTTGTATATTTTTTTTTTATATATATTTTTATAAAAGAAAATATTCAAAGATTCAACAAAAAGTGTCAAACGTAACGAAAATCTTTTTCACAGCCTCCCCGGCAGCGGTGCCAAAATTTACTGCGCTGATACTCACCTTTTTTTGTACCAATAAATATCAACACACAATAAGGATCAGAATCACGCGAGAGCAATGAATCCGGAAGCAGTATAGAGTGTTCCCGGGTCGTTATGTCCCAACGAGGCTATGGATGGAAAATCGAGAGACGATTGACGATTGATGTTTGAATATAACAAGGATGTGATTGGGAACTAAACTTAATGAGCAAATGCACATAAGAATAGCAAAGAAAATAAGCTGGAACAAGAATCAAAACTAGAAAAGGCAAAAACGCTTAAAACTTTTATTACTAAGGCACAATTAAGCTCAAATAAATTAAGGCAAATTTAAATTAAGCTAAACTAACTCTAAATAAGCAAATACAAAAAGCAATTAAGCTAAAATTAAACGAGATAAAACACACGTACTATAACTAGTTTTAACTACAAGTATTAATTGGAGTTAGTTACTGTTAGCTTAAGGTTGTACTGCTTGTATTAAAACAGTATTAACTTGAGTACTAACTTGGAGTTAAGAACTGCTATTGCTAACAAAAACTCAAGAAACAAATATATAAGAAACAAGCTAAAACAAAGTTCCACTACCTTATTAAGCACTTTGTAATAGATAAGCAACTAGAGAATAAACCAAAATGGACAAATAAACTAAGAAAACTAAAATTGATACATTATTGAAAATACTTTTGAAAAGAAAAATAAGCTTACTCCTAAAAACAGTAAAGGAAAATGGTTTAATTCATTCTAAAGAGCTAAGGAAATTTTAAACAAGCTGAAATTATATGCTGATAAGCTAAAATGAAGCACCAGTATTAACAGTTTTAACTAACAGTACTAACTTGGAGTTAGTACTGGTAGCTTTAGTTAGTACTGCTAGTGAAAAATAGCAAAAATGAACTAGCAGTACTAACTAAGGGGTTAGTATGTTAGTTCAAAATTCCCCTTAAAGTTTTCACAAATCATTTTTCTTTTATTATATGCTGGGGGGGTGATTGGTCCTTAATTTATTTAAAAACGGATTGTTAAATAACAAAATTAGAATACTTATAAACAGGTTTTAGTCAAGAATAAGCACTAATAAGCAGTTCTACAGTAAATAAGAAAACAAGAAAAAGAGAAACTTACAACACCCTTGCTCAAAACAGGGCTAAACCAAGTATCTACAAGCTCTAGCTTGCATAAAACAAGCTAGTAGTGTCCATAAGCCCATCCAGAAAACTGGCTTATTATCTCATATCATAAGCTGTGGTATATTTGAGAGTGTATTTGTGATTTTCTCTTAATACTTAACTTTTTATTCTTACATTAATGTAAACAGATTTTAAGTAATGCTGTGGTGTGAGAGCTTTTTGAACTCACAAAACAATTGATTAAGAAACATAACACTTTTGTAATGTAAATGACTTAAAAATACTCAAATTTGCATTAACACAAATTGAAAGGGTTACAAGGTGAACGTTAAAAAATGCTGTAAAATGACTGACAAATATGCTAAGTTAATTAGAGTAAAACATAAAAAAACTAACATGCTCAAAGGCTACAAAAGGCATCTATATATAGCCGCGAGTCTTCATCCTGGACTTGCAGCTTGTGTTTCTTTTGTGAGAGCTTCAACCAAGTGTGCTTGTTGTGTGAGGGGATTCTACAACAAATCCCAGCCTTTTATTTCATTTGTGCTTCTTTGGAGGCAATCTCAGCCATCGAAATGCTTTGGGAATGGAGAGGGATTGCCAACTTGGCATTTATACAACTGGGATGGGTTAGTAGGGTGGATGAAATGATTTTGGCTAGGGTGTCGAGTGGTTTTGCAGGGGAGGAGGTATGGGAGGACATCCAAGTTGTACCTGGGTTTGTTGGGCGGGAAAGGAGGCTTTTGGGTAAGTAGGCAGTTTTGGTTCCCTAAAGTTATATAACTTGAATGTAATCTCTGCCCGGTTGGCAGTTATAGTCCCTCAACTTGGTATCTTTTGTAATACATCTTGAGGTTTGGCAGTTTTAGCCCCTCAAGTTGTAGTTTCTTCATTTGGCTTGACTTTTGACTTTGCCCTTTCCACCTTATGCTTGGATTTGTTTGTTTTTGGCTTTCTTTTTGTTCCTTTTCTTGAATATCCGTTTCCTACACAATACAAACGCAAAACATACAAATACGATGTATTTTTGGTACGTTTTTAGTCATTTAAGTCCGTTTCAAATGGAAAAAAAATGGATGTGTAATTAAGACATCAACACCAGCCACCATACCAAGTCCAATTAATATAGGCATCAAGTCTTTCATGTCATTCGATCCTCTCATCACAGTAATCATCATATAAACGACTAGGAAAGGGAATGGTCACTTGACTTGGCATGAAAACCATCTTACTATTCTGTGGGCCCAATACGGCATATTGACTGGGTCTAATACGACGTATCAGGGTCGTATCAGTTTCAACGGTTATTGAGATTGACTTGACATGATCTCTCGGGTTCATTTTAGTTAAGCTAGGTAAATTTCCAAATCCCTTTTTTGCAGTACCTTGCTGTAAGATCCCGTATAACACTTCACTTCATATAACGAACCACGAATCGAACTACAAAAAAGATAAAGAGTGAGTTGTTTTGTAGAGAGATAAAGAAGAGAGAGAGAGAGAGAGATGAGAGAGTTTAGGAAAAGGAAAAAGATATATTTTTAACAACTAACTTTTCCAAAGAGGAAAAGTTACTTATATACCCCGACACATTAAAGTAACGTGCGGGATATTTAACTAGGACTCGGGCTCGGGTTTTGCTTGGGATTAAACCCGAAACATATACACAATTGATTAACTTTCGAGCTCCGGTATTCCGATACTTTCCTATGTACAACGTTAACTAAATTTGTTGACCGAGGGACTTAAATACATAATGACGAACTGCATGTTCGACTCAATATGGTGGGCTAACAACTCTCCCCGAGTGGTCATTGATGTCACTCTTTATGAAATCAATGAGATTGCTTATTGTCGTTAAGCTCATGTGGTCTTGGTCTTTCTTGTTTGTTTATTAGTTGTAGCTTGTCCTTCATGCTTTTGCGATCTTGACTTTATGCCTTTGTCATTGTCTTTTTCATCTTTGCCATTCTTGCAATATCTTGTTGTTCTTTTACCAAACATTCTCATATTATGTCTAATTTGAAAGCTTCAAATAAGAGCTTGCGGAAGGACTTTGTTTTAAATCTTGAGTCTATCATGATAGTTGTTTTTGTAGAATGAGCTGAAGATAGGTGTAATCTGAATCGACTTTGGTTTTGAATTGGGATACGTCACCACGTTTTAACTGCAGGTTTACGTTTAGTGATAATCGAGAAAATTGATTTGAAAAATCAATCGACGTATTACTTGTACAAGTGTTTTTGCAAACTCATCGGAGTTTTAATCTATTTATCAAAATTATCAACCGGTTCCAATTCATTTACGGGACCAAATAGATATCTAGTTGTTCACATGTGTGATTCATATAAGAATTCGCAAAGTCACTACGAGAGCTTGTTTGAGGTTGACTCAAGCAAGATTTCCATCTTCATTGTGAATACATAAGTATCACTCTGATGTTCTGGAAAATATCATAAGGATATTGCGTAGGACTCTTGTTAACAGCTTGTAAACTTGATGATGTTCAACCATGGTTGAATGGAATGTGTCCTAACGTAGATTTTTATTGATTATTGGCTCTTGACTCGATTAGTGCATTTTGGTTTTTAGTACTCGGAGGCTAGAGCAGATTGCCACCTGTTCAATATTAATGATCTCAAAGTGAGATGTCAATAGATAACTTGTGTATCTCTATGACAAATGAGACAAGTTTCTGTTGAGAGAAACCGAATGGGCTGGGATAAGGGTTGTGGCATTGCATCACTGGGGTCCATGATGTCGTTTCAATACTGCAATCTCTTGTGATTCTGATAGGCATATGTATTGACCCAGGGTTTTCTGCCTTATGTTGTAGTGGAGGCTTCTTTCTTTAGACCCTTTATCATAACATTTTCTTTTTAATTCTAACAACGCCTTCAATGCTTACCAAGAACGTCATTACTAAACCTTGGTTGTGTATTGTTTACAGTGTTAGCTCAATTTATCCGCATGATTCCCATATACATTCATCTCCAATCATACATAAGGCTGCTATTTCTAATTTCGATTATCTTGGGTAGTTCCTCGGAGTTTGGTTGGGTTCATAGGATTGAATTCTAACCTAACCACTTATGACTTCAGAATCGTCGTGAAAATTAAGTGTTGTTGGTATAAGATCGAAACCATAAATCCCTTTTCTTACTTGTTTTAGACACTTTGGTCGAATAGAATCATATTTTAATTTACATTTCTCCCCTTATTTTAATATAATAAACACTTTAGATTTTTTTGAAAATACCTTGTGATTAAAATTATGTCTTGAAAATTCCATGGGAGGAAAATATTATCAGCATTGAATGGTTTGGAACATTTTTGTTAATGTTTTAAATTCATAAGAATTGTCGTTGTTGATGTATCAAAAACATTAAACTTTGTTTTCGAAATAACTCCCCTCTAAATAGGGACCATTGAGAAATTGTTGTTTTGAAAACTTTGTGAGGGATGGAGTGTTGAAACACACAATTTTTGCAAAGATTAGAAATTGTCATCAAGAAATTTCTTCGAAAAATAATTGTGTTCAATCTTTTTGGAAAAACCAAATTGTTAGAGGAGCTTCTCTTCTAACGGTAAGGGTAAGGCTCTGAAACGTTACACTATCTTTTTTCTTGAGCTAAAAAATCCATTGAATGTCTTTGTAAGAACGTCAGATCCGAGAAACGTTAATTTTCTGTTGTGGGGATAAGTTATAAATATCCTTTATTTGAAGTCGGGTTGGGTTATGTACTGATATTTGCTACATAAGCCATTTAGGAAATTAGAAATGACATGTTTTGGAAATCTATTTGAAATCTTGCTCGAATTCATTTACAACCCGTGTCAATGTTAATCGACATTTCTAGGTACGTAAATGTTATCGATGCCAAGAGACTTGTCGAGAAGATTCCTTTTGGTATTTTGAATTTTTTTTATTTTGTATTTTCTTTTTGAAGTTTTATATTTTTGTATTTTGCTTTCTCAAAATATGTACATGGTGGATGTTTGATGATGGATCAAGCAATCTTATTTGTCAGAAACCTCAGTTCTGCTGGAGTCAATACATCTCATTACCAATCCTTCTGACAAGATATCTTAACCGATCCTCAGGAAGGCGTGCGTAAAACATGTCAAACTAATTTTGGTATTAGTTCTGACTAAATATAATTCAATTATTACCATTTTCACTTGTTCCTTTATAAATAGATCCGAGTATGGATGTGGCTTTGTTCGGAATGTTGTACGGGGTTGAATGATATCTGCTATGGCTGACTAAGAGTCGAATTCAACGGTATTTTGTTGTAGGTTGAAGCCATAATTTTAAGTTGTGTACTCATACACATTACTTGAGCGCAACTTGCAGATAATGCCATCTGTACTCTGCCTTTGCTGAGACATTGCAGTGCAAGTTTTTGTTTCTTTGACATCCAACTTACTAGCTTATCACAAAGGAACTATATCCCTCCATGATGTGCTTTTCGGTATCAATGCATCGGCAGATCAACGTATGAAAATGCTATTAGTTCAAGCCAGAAATCCTTTTGATACCAGAGTCCCATATTAATGGTACCCTTTAGGTATTTAAGTTCTTTTTTTAACCTCCTTGAGAGTGCTTTTTTGTTGGTCTGGATGCTTGATAACGTGCACAAAGCATAGATGCTTGCACTAAGTCTGGTCTACTAGATGGCAAGTACATGAGTACCGATTTATTACAGATAATCAGATTGGTTACGGGTTCTCACTCAAATCTTTTTATACATTAGGTTTGGGTTTAGTAGCCATGGAGTGACAATTGTCCCATATTATGCTTTTTTCATAATTTCTAAAAGCGTTACTTGGCCGATTGATAAAAATTCCTTTTGGGACTGGTGGTGGATTGTAGTCCTAAAAAGAACTTCATCTCCCCAATTAAGGACATTTCAAATCTATAGTGCATTAAATTTCAATATGTTTTTGAAAAATTTTGGGTTTGTAGACCAAAATTATGTTCATCACGTAAATCTGCACTAGTAGAATATCCTCCCCGTATTTTTATCTTGAATAAGTTGGGTCAATTGTACCTTTAGTAAAGCTTGGACATCAGGAATAGTTTGATAGTTCATCATCCAGGCTATTGTGAGCTTGCCTTTTAATCTTACAAAGCTTTCCTCAGAAGGTAGACTTTTTCTTGATGATCTGGATCAACAAACCCTAGCTGGCTGAGCACATAAACCTCCTCCTCCAGTGGACCATTAAGAAATGCCATTTTCATGTCCATCTAATAGTTGAAAAGATTGTGTGCTGGCGTAGGCAACAAAAATCCGAACTGCTTACCAATGCGAGCAACTGGTGAAATGATTCCTTCAAAATCAATCCCTCTTCCTGAGCATACCTTTAGTACAAGTCGGCTTTGTTTTGTGAATTACAGTCTGATCTTTTCCTTTTTGTTCTCCTTAACCACTTTAGCTTTATAATCATCTTGCAAATGGTTTGTCTCGACTAGTTCCCACGACTTTTAGTCTGTCGAACTGATGAAGTTCATCCTGCATTGCTTCGATCCATGCAGAATCAGCCATTGCCTCCTTAATGTTCTTCGGTTCAACAATACTCACCGTGAGTGCGAACATACACATTTTAGGATCTGTGGCAAGCTGTCGTCTTGTTTGAACTGGCATGGTTAGATTTCCACGAACTTGTTCTAATGGATGATCTCTGGTCCATCGGTAATCATGACTTTGTGGTTGAAATGAATGCACATCGGTATTATCAATGTTGCGTGAGGAAGACTCACCAATTTCTTGTACCCGTGTACAAAAAGGATTGATAAATTCAGCTTCTTGAAATGATGCATTCGGTGCTTGATTATTGTTGTTGTCCTCAGCATGACCATGTGCTGGAGTGTAGTATTCTTCAATTAAAGGACTGAAGAGAAATTCCAACCCTTGTTGTGACGAATCTGTCTTCTCTGCTGTAGGAACAACATTTGTGTCTTCTTGGAGGGGGCACGGGGTCAGACGTGTGTTCATAATCTCTGACGCCTTTTGTCCTGAGGAACGGAGCCTGAAGAGACATTTTCAACAGAAGCTTTTGTCGGTGTGGTGCGAGGTCATGAAAAATGTTATGATCAGACTTTCATTTCTTTGATTTCATCAAAACTTTGATATGAAGGATTCAACTAATAACCGTGTTCATCTTGTTGTAAACAGATATCCCTTCGTTGAGGAGAATATCCCACCATGAAACATGGATCCCCTTTTTTCTTTCATCTTGTCCAAATTTTTCCCATTCTAGTTATGTAACAAAATGAATCCAAAAGATGTGAAGATGTTTTTTTGAAGGTTTCCTGTATTAATGATGTGACTTTACGCGTCTTTCCCTGAGCCGATATGATGATGTTGTTCTGAGTATAGCATGCGGTTGCAACTGCTTCAGCTCAAATTTGATAATTGGAAGCTTAGAAGCTTGAGATCAGCTTCGAGCAGGCGCTTCAACAAGAGTGGGGTTACGTCTTTTCGGGACAAGCCATTCTATTCAGGTGTTCGAGGAGTGGAAGTCTGAGTCAATGCCTTTATTCTTTGAATAAGCATGGAGTGTCTTGTTCAAGAACTTTTGTGTCTCTGTCAGTACGGACTCTAATAACTTAAGCTTGAGATTGCGTTGAATCATCTGTGAGAAAGTCTTTAAGAAACTTTCTGGGGTTTCATCCTTGGATCGTAGAAAAAGAGTCCAAGTGTATCTTGAAGAGTCATTCAACATCTCAAGAAATATATGTCTGCCATTTTGCTTGCAACCCGCATTAGACTAACAAGGTCCATAGTGAAGCAAGTTCAGCCTTCCTTTGAACTTGGGAACAGCTTTTGACTTAAATGAGCTTCTTTTTGCATTTTACTCATTTCCACAAGATGAACAAGTTGATCCTTGAATATTATCAAACTTATGGTATGCTGGTTGTCAAATATCTTTCTTTGAGAGTAAGGTGATGTAATCGAAGTTAAGATGAGAAAGTCTTCGATGCCATAACCATGCTTGAGTTGGTGAAGCTTTAGCCATGAAACAGATCGGAGTTGATGAAGTTGTTTCTTGAAGAGAAATTGTGTAGAGATCAGATCCACGATTACCAGTTAGTAAATCATTTCCCTGAAGATCTCTCACAAAACAAGTAGATTTCCTGAAAGCAACCTCCAAATCTGCATCACAAAAATTGACAACTGAGAAAAGATTGTGATTTAGGCCTTTCAACGTAAATTAACCTGGTTTGATTGTGGACATTTCTTGATTACCCCCCCCCCCCCCCCCCCCCCCCCCCCCCACACTCCCTGGATCTCAGTTCCTTCTTATACCCCCCCCCCTAAGTATTGGGAGCAAACTGTCATTTCCAAAACGAACAGTACCAGAAATTTTCTCACAAAATACATAACAGCTTGATATGCCCATCCATGTGGGCTTTATGAATCCGAGTCAACAATGAATAGATGAGTTGTACTCTGCAGACGTAAGGAATCTAGAGGTATGATGGAACATTAAGACATATTGGATCTAAGGAAATTTGATATCTTCAAGACATTACGTAATCTAGAGGACAATGTCTATAGTGGGACTTATAACTTGTTGATAATATTCTTTTCCTAATCTTAGGCATCCATATTTTTTTGGTCCTAAGAGGATTTTGTGTCCAATTTTTAATTAAATCTGATGGACATTTCTTAGTATCACCATTTCCATTCTGATTTGTATCTCACTACAACTCCTTATGGTAACTCTTGGTTTCTGAATACTGATATCTAATGTAACTGTTTTCTTATGGGGTGTTGCAGCAGATTTGTTCTCTTTTCTCCGTAGGTTTTCTAAGCACTAATAGGCACTTCCTTAGGCTTCTAGTTCTTGCATTCACGTATTCATGTATACTAGAAACAAAGATCATGATTGAACATATTTAAACACACATTTTCCATATTCGCACAAACAACATTCAATTTGAAATTATGAATTTGAACGGTCATTACACGCGTTACAGACTTTTGTATTTCTTAGATATTACTAGAAATCCTTGATTGTAATTTACTTCCTTCTTTTTAAACTTTACTTGACTATGGTTTGGCTCGGCTACTTAACTTTAATATTGATAGCACTTAAGCTCGTGGTCTGCTAACACTTAGTATAGTGATTTCATCCTGTAGTTTCTAGACACGTTGAGGATTAGGTATTCCTTGAAAGCAATGTGGCAACTGTGGTTCTCTTGTTTGTGTGTTGTGGTAGTGGCAATTCTATACATTCCTGGTTTAAGCAAATCGAGTATATTTTGCTTGTTTCTATTTGAGGCAACTTTGTTGAGTGGACTGGTTTAAATACAATACATCGACACATTAGTTTTATTACCGACTGTTTGTTTGAAAACTTCTCATTTCAAGGAGAATTTGAAAAAAGGAGTCGGTTTTTTCCTTTTTCCCCCTTATAATTCTTCTCCCTAATTTTTTTTTCCCTTTTTCTAAAACTGATGGTTTTGGATTCCTGTTTTTTAGCTTTTGGGTTGTCGAACAACAGATGGTTTATCAAACTGAGTTTCCACAGACTTTCCTTTGCATTTCTCAATGAGTTTCTTTAACTCACTGATGGCTATGTTCTTGTCTTGCATTTGAGCTTTCAAATCCTGTATTTCATGATCTTGTTCACGTTCTTTTCGAAATACTTTTGATCATTTTCTTTGCAAATGGATGTTGTTTTTCATTTTGTTCTTTACATTTTGTTGTAAAGCAAGTTCAGAGAAATCGAGGTGGGTTTTTCAAGTTTAGCAAAACTCTTCAAAAGCTTATTATGAACTTCTTTGTTAACAGATTCAGTTTGTTTCGAAAGCTTTTGTGCAAGACATTCACATTCTTTGACCTTGTGAAGATATAAGCAGGTATCCGTCATGAGCATTTAATCAGACAGAGAATGCAAATATTGAACATATATAACATCTTTAGACAACACACTCTTCGAGAAGTGATAAGTAGAGCGTATATGTTTGAAAATCAGGCCTGTTCTGATCAAGCTCCATCAATCCTCTTGTCAAGGGATTCAACGGTACTCAAATTCTTCATGCATTTCCGTTTTTAGTTCATGAACAAACAATTATTATCATTATAGTTTTGTGAAAGAGGGATCAATAATGATTTTATCAAAACTTACAGATCATGAGCAATTGGCACCGAAAAATAATACTGTATGATTAGACCATGTTGGTTCACAAATAGTTCTAAAATGATTGATGTAAATGTCATGTCGTTTAAAAATTGTCTACTTTTACTAATGGATTTTCTAATCGGGTAGGTAGAAAGGCAACGTTTTTAGCACTGTTTGGTTTTGTTTAACAAACGGTTTTCTCCATTGTCTTCCCTAACTTCTTTTGCGCGTTCCAACTGATTAAAGTTACTCCTAGTGAGGGGTGCTTTGAAAATTTCATAAAGACTATTTAGTTTTGTGTAATCATATGGTTTACATAATCTTTATTCAATTATGATCTACTTCGCATTTGCAAGAGTCAGTATGGGTTCTCATATAAACAGAGGCTTTTCTGATTGAGCTTTCTTGAGGTACCTTGGATTAGCAAAGGTTGGTCTACCATTATATGTCGAGCATTTGGGTGCTAACATTGAAATGGTTTGGATTGACTGATTACGAGTATAAACAATTTTGTTCAAAAACATTAATTGTTTGTCCATTTCAATCATATTGTCAATATCTTTTTATTCCTTAACCTTTAAATCCGAAATGACCTTATTTTTCTCTTTGAGTTGACCTTCAATTTTGTTTACTTAGTTAAAGATACTCTTTTTGACAACTCATCGTGTTTCTGTTTGACAACTGAAATTTCATAGGCTTTAAGTTTTAAAAATTCTTTTATGTCAATGTCTTTACGAGCTAATTGTCTTAGAGTACATTTAACATTTGTTTGATGAATGTCATAATCTATTGTCCGGTCATAATGGCTTTGTACTTCTCAAACTCATTATGGTTGTTGCTGAAGTGCAATCAGATAACTATCCCGACAACAGTAGCCTCCCCCAGAGCCCTATATTAGTCTATCATGGTTAGTTTTGCAACCCTCTAGTTTCTTGAGGTAATGATGCATTTGCTTTCTTTAATTGCTTTAAAATCATTTTGTTTTCCTCAGTATCAAGAGTGAAATTTGCAATTAAATTAGCAAGCGCAGCACGCTCATCAGCACATTCTGCAGTATTATTCTCAGAATGTCGTCTTTCATTTGCAAACACATTATCTTCATCATGGTTTTGTACCTGTTCCAATGGCTGTTTAGTTGAACTGGATTCTCCTGGTAAGACCTCTTGAATCTTTGCCATGAAACTGTAATGTGCTTCCAATTCCTGTTCATCAATCTCTTCATCCGTGTCCGCTAGCCAATCATCTTGCTCAGCTTGTAGTGGAACACCTTGTTTAGCTTGTTTGCACATCATCATCTTTTCCTTGTGATACGAGTAGTCTTTAACACGCTTTGGCTTCCTGCATTCCCTTGCATAGTGGCCAAATCCCTTGCAGTTAAAGATTGTATCCCTGTTTGTTGTACTACCGGCTGTACAGATTTCCTAGTCCCAGCAACTTCTCATTGTCCTTTGATTTCCAAACTGCCTCTGAATGTTTGTCGTTGTTATCATTGGTGTTGTATCTTCAGTCTTGTTCCTGGAGCAATATTTTGAACAGTTTAAAGGTTGTTGTTGGTTGGTTTGTAGAGCTTCCTTGAAATACTTTGCAAGGAGTGCCAAATTCTTTTGCATATCCTTATCTCTCTGAGCTTGTTCAGGATCACTGTCTTCTTCGAATACTGACTCAGATTGAGGTGTAACTGGTTTGGCGATCTCTTTGCCTTTGTGTCTGGTAGATGCACTTGGTCTTGTAGAAGATGATGTTGCATTAGATCTTTGAGGTTTTGGTGCTTGATAGTAATTATCTGAATATGGTGTTAGCAGCAGTAGAAGTAGCTAATGGATTTGCACTCTTGGTATTCTCCTCAGCACGGATATCATTAACTTCATTTTGATATGCTTCAGAAATGTCAAAAAGTGTGATGATATGAGATCGTGTTCTGATTTCTTTTGATTGCTTTACAACCATTACAAATCTTGACCATTTCTGTTGAAGTGTTGAAGAAATGAACTTCACTTTGCATTGTAGTAACTTGCAAGTTGGTTCCTTGTCAACTCATCATCATGTTTATAAAACTGTGAGAAATTACGACTCGATTGACTCTCCATCACGAGAGTAAACTTCCCAAATTCCCAGAAACAGATTGGTCTTTCACATCTTGTCGTTCAATGATTACCCATGTTGTAGTTTCAATGGTATATCACATTTCATTCGTGTTTTACACAGGCATCAACAGTTGGATAGATTTTCTCTCCTAATACCAGGTTAAAGCAGAAATTTGTTCTTTTTAGACAGAAAGTGTTCTTGTTTTCTGGAGTCTGTTCAATACTGTTTCAATTGTTGTATGTTGTTGTATTGCAGGATTTACCTTCTGATGCTGCAACTGCTTGAACTAGTAGAGTAGATGGCAGTAGGGACCAGGATTAGTAATGCTTTTTGTCAGTCCCTCACCAATTTGGTTTGCGTGTCATGTACCGTAGAAATCGTGATCTCCATTGTGGAATATCTTCCTTGTCCAAGATTGGTGGAAGCTCTTTTGTGGACCAGCTGCCATGATATTATTATGCATTTGACTATCTGTCGAGGATGTGTTGACTGGAGTTGACATGATGAATGAATGATTATGAATTATGAAGTGTGAAAGTTGTTGGATCTTAAGTGGATATGATGTGATTGATGTTGTTGTGGTTATGTATGCAATTCTCATTCACGGGATTTTACAAAATCAATAGAAAACCGTGAATGAATAATCGATTGTTGTTGAGGTTTGTTTTCTTTGTATTGATTAATGCAGGTTTAAAGTCCTTGTTGATGGTTTTGGATTTGGTTTATGGTTTGATGATTTGTTTGGAATTCGGCGCAGTTGGATTATGAAAAAAATAAATTTTACCTTATTACCAAAATCTAAATTTGGTGTAAAAATAAGCTAAAAAGGCTATAGAAAAAATTTTATTTTACTTAATTTTTCTCTGCCAAAAGTGTCGCTAAACGGTGTCGACCGGAAAAAAATTACCCTATTACCAAAATTTAATTTGATGTGAAAATAATGTTAGAAAGGCTATATAAAAATTAAATTTACTCAATTTTTTCGTTAAAATGTGTCGCTAAAAAAACGCGGTGTCGTCTGGCATTACTCAAACCGCGTGTGCGTTAGGTTATTATTGAGCAAACCGCCTTGAAATTTTGACCAAACCGCCGTGTCAATTAAATACTCAAACCTGCTATCTTGCCAACTCGCTGCTAGAGGAAATTCACCAAACCGCCGTGATTATTAACTCGCGTTCTGTTTGTTAACTCGCCGCCACTTTTAATTTAGGGAAAAACCTCCGTGATCAATTGACAACTCGCCGCCACTGTTTGGTTAATGCCGTGGGTTTTATTCAAGCAACTCGCCGTGTATTTTTAAATTGGCCAGAGTGACGTTTATTTTTGGCAATATAATAAGCAAGTCGCCGTGAACCTGTAAGTAACTCGCTGCCAAAATAAGTAACCCGCCGCCAAATAAATTAATTATTTAAGCAACTCGCCGTTGACCTAGTCAAACCTCCGTGACACTTTTCCTAAAATCAAGGATCTTGTTCCATATGGGTTTTCAACATCGCCGGCTAGAAAAGCAATATTATAAACAATATCTCTCGATGAAACACTAGCTCGATTTAAGCCAAAATCAATCCATATGAACTTTTTAACCACGAAATAAGCTAGAAGTATGCAATACTAAGAAGATATATGAAGATTAAGCTTCCTATAACATGTATTTCTTCTTGGATCGTCACAAATGAAGCAACCCTCCACGAAGAACACTTAGCTTTAATAGCTTATAATTCGAACTAGGAGCTTGTATAAGCCATGGATTGATAACACACTAACCTTTTAATCATGTAGAATCAAGAGAGAGCAAGATTAACAAACAAATAAGCCAAAATCAAAAGTGAGCCGTGGGCTTTTTTGCTTCAAAATGGACCACGAATTTGAGCTTATTTAACCACACAAATCAGACACGAATCCACCCTCGATGCTCTGGTACCAATTGTAGGATCCCGTATAACACTTCACTTCATATAACGAACCACGAATCGAACTAGAAAAAAATAAAGAGTGAGTTGTTTTGTAAATGAGATGAGAAAGAAGAGTGGAGGGGGGGGGGAGAGAGAGAGAGGAGTTTAGGAAAAGGAAAAACGAATATTATTTTTAACTCAACTATCTTTTACCACAAGAGGAAAAGTTTACTTATATACCGACACATAATGTAATGTGCAGATAATTGACTAGGACCGGGCTCGGTTTTTGCTTGGGATTTAACCCGAAAACATATTACAATTTAGATTACTCTATCGAGCCCGATTCCCGATAATTTCCTATTACAACATTAACTAATTGATTGACCGAGACTTAAATACATAATGAACGAACTTCATGTTCGACTCAATATTTTGAGGCTAACACTTGCTCATTTGCCCGATTTGAATCTCCAAAGCTTTGATTGAGGCTCCTTGATTTCTGATAGCAGCATCCATGGAAGCTCGAATTTCCTTAATTAAGTTGGAGTTTTCTTCATGTCTTTTTGCAGATTCGGCCAAAAATTTTCTCAGCGATTCTTCCATTGTTTGTCTTCACTCTTGATACGAAGGGTTCCCATTATTTCTTTGGTAGAATCCTGGAGCTGCTGCTCAATATTCTCCTCCTTGTTGGAATGGTACACCGAATTAAGTGTAATATGCTTCTTTGAGTGTTTTTCCTTCTTCTTTAAGTAGAAAATCCTTAGTGTAGTGAGGTCTCTTGCATTATTCATGCCCTACTTGAGCATCATAAACATTTTCATTCACTTTCTTGATTTCCCTTCCAAGATTATTAAGTTGAGCTTGAAGAGCAGCTAATCCATTAGAAGTTTCAGTACTTCTACACCTAGTAGACGTTCCATTGTGCTATTTTTGAGAATGATCAGCCATATCTTGGATGGCTTTCTTTGCATCAGCAACTTTTATAGATGGTATGGCACCTTTGGAATCAAGAATATGTCTAGTAGGTACATTCAATCCCTTGTAAAACGAGATCACTTCCTGCATATCTGTTAAGTAGTGTTGAGGACAATATCAATAAAAGCTCCTGATCGATCACACGCTTGGTACAGAGTCGCATCAGGATCTTGTTGAAAGTTATTAATTTCCTCCATCTTTTTAGCAGTTCGAGCAGGTGGACAGTACTTACTCAAAAATTAGTCTTTAGGAGTTTCCCAAGTTGTAATTGAACTAGTTGGTTCATTCCTCAGCCAATGACTTGTAGCTAGTAAGCGACATAGGGAAAGCTCTAAGCTACTTAATCTTGAGTTATGTTTGGGATATGGACCAAGTCAACAATCTCAAGGAATTTCTCAATATGGTCATTGGCATCTTCATTATCCGATCCACTGAAAGTGTTATCACGTAGTTCCTTGAAAAATTGGCCTTTTAGCTCAAAGTGGTCTTTTTCTTCAATCTTAGGCCTAGCAATGCCCGAGCCATAGCCTTCTCGAGCCCTAGTCATGTATTCCTCCAAAGTTGGTCCTGTCATCGTCTCAGTAACTTCTCCCGCGGATGCTCTTCTGTATCATAAATAAATCAATTATGCGCGGAACTTGATAATCAAGACTCGATGTCTTGAAAAAGCATGAGGTTCGAACAAATTTTTAGCTTACGCGATTTAAACTTTATTCATGAAATTACGAGCAAACGCGTACAACACTAAAAATAAATAGTACATTTATTGACGTCGTCAAAGACTTGAAAACATAGGGTGTTATATCTGTCAAGAAGAGATCAACATTACGGGAACCAACGGTGAAGAAGGTTACCTACTTTTGGTGGACGTAGAGCCAACGAGTTCAATCGAACAGCGTAACGAGTCTAAGGTTACAGAAGCGTTTGCCAACTTTTATAGGCATAACATTGCAAGAAAATAGAGCATGGAGCTTACCCTTTCTTTCTATTAGAGTCGTGTGCTTTTTGTAGTCGGTCTTAAAGGGAGAACCTATCTGCTTACTTACTATATCCCCGCGTCCTTGCACGGCTTGTTCTTCGCTTCCCCCTCTCATCCAGGCCATATGGAGTATAGCCAAGTTGTAAGGCATCGGTTTTTGGTACCGGCATGCAAAGGTTCAAATTATTTTACTCTAGATTCTCAACAGATAAAAAAACTAAAGAGAAAAAAGCAATAGAAAAAAGAGAAGGGCAAAGCTATAGCTAAAGAAATAGCTAATTCATGATGATATAGCTCAACTGTTAAGGAAAGAAGAAAGAAAAGCACTCTAGCCCAAGATTCACTGCGAAGGAACAAGCTAAAGGCTTCCGAAAGATAGTAGAGCTAGGCAAGGTCTTCTGTGAGTGAACGAGATGAGGCAGTGTTGTTCTGGTGCTTTCTTTTGAGGATCGAGGCTATGTTGTACCACCTAGGTAGGTGCTTTCTTCGCGAATATGTCTGTTGATTGCGTAATGTCCTATCTGCTTAAGTCAAGCTTTCTTACAGGCGAGACAGATGCCGATTCTACCTCTGTCAACTACCTCTTTCTTCTCTATTTTCTCACTCTTTTTTCCATCAATGATTGCCACGTAAAAGCTCTAAGTCAAGAAGTCAAGCCAGCAAGAAAGTGAGAAGGTACGGTTTCATCATCCTAAGCCACCTCACCTCACTAAGTCCAGCCTATGCCCTCGGATAAAGACAGGGTGAATGCTTTGGTCATACTAGATGACGAGGCTTACCGAAATACCTTTACCGTAACTCAAAGAAGGCTGCTCAAGCAGAATCCCAATATGACTCTCGCTAAACAAGAGCTCTTTATTGCTAAGCTGGTCACAACTTTAACAATAGCAAGAAGATGACTATACTAGCCCGCCGAAAGCTTTGAACATTCTCCTTTCTCGGGTTCCTAGCCAGTTTTAGGGTTTGAGAGAGAAATTCCTACAATAAAAGGAAGAAGGTAATCCAATTAGTAGAATGTTGCTTTCTATCGGTTGTTCACATTTAAGCATGAGTTTGTTCAGAGTCGGCAAGGGGAATCAGAGAAAGGGCTGTTTAGTCACCAATCATGACCGTGGGAACATTTGTTTGATTTATAGGTACCCCCGAATCTACTAGTCATCGCCTTTGAGTTAGGAAAAGTATTTACATAGAGTTGGCTATTCCTTCTTCAGCAAAGGAAAGATGCCTTGATACCAAGACTAGCTATGTCTTTTTCAATTAGTGAGTTGTTGTCGTTACTGAACTCGAGCACTGAAAGACCTTTCGAACTATAGTTAATCAAATAGCTGCTTATTCTTCTGTAAGGAAGGTTGTTCGCCAGGTAAGGCCTTGGACTGCTTGTTCGTAAGTCAGTACAGCACTAGCACAGATGCTTTTCATAGCCAAGAAAGGAATTCCTTTGAATGAAAGGGAACGAGTGGAGTGCAGTGACCGTACCTGAGATAGATCTAAACCGACGGTTGTAGAGAATAGGTGCAACGGGGAATCATAGGAATAACAAGAGGGTACGTAGGGAACATGGCTGACCAAGCTCCTTTTTCTAATGACTAAAAAAAGAAAGAGGTCGGTGTTCTTCCCAACTACTCCAATAAACGTGCCTACACCCCATCCCATCTGGAGAATGATATGATTGACCGAGAGTACTTATGAAACCCAAAAATGAACTAAGGGTTTGATCTGCGGCCTCCTGAACTGTTCGCATCGCTCTCTTCGGTTCAAGCGATATAATTACAGTTTAGATCGACTTCCTAGCGTACGGAATACGAAATGGATTCCAAAGCCCTCTATTTTAGCTTAGACTAACGGCATCGATTCCTAGTGCTATAACAGAAACTGCCCTTAACTCGCAAATTAAAGCCCTTATAACACTCGATACATGCTCCCGCTTATAGATTAGGGTGAGTCACTCAAGTCCCTTGTCACTCGTCCCACTTTTACGTTTACAAAAATACCAGGCTTTATGCTTTTTTCGGAAACGAAACTAAAGTCGCTCGTCAACCTAAAAACAGAGGACTTCCCTCACTACGAAAGGTGTCCCGTGGATGGCGTATTGATATATCTCCTATTCATTATGGATCCAGCTAAAAAAGCCCTTTGCTATATATTAGCGCTAACTCGCCCCTACAATTAAAAATACATTCTAGCACTCCTTTTAGAATATAAGAAATTGCATGGCTTCGGATGGTCACTTGCGGGAAATGAAGTCTTTGATGCGCGAGAAAATGGGCTGCCTTTGCAAGGCTTTCTTGAAAGTCCCAACTGAAAGAACGGTTAATAATTAGTAGTTGCCCCAGCTCTCCCTGTGTGCGCTTTGGTTCTCATGCCTCGTTTTGTTGACGTCATGCATAGGATAAATGATTTGCACCGGATAAGCATTTGTTACAGTCGTGAAATACGGGCTTTTGTAAAAGTCTTCATTTTCTTAGTTAAAGGTAGATCAGAAAATGCCATTGTCCTATGGCTGCACTAAACTTTGAACTGGACTAAACGAAGTCAAAGTAAAGTCGAAGAGCAAAGTGTAGTTGATTGCAGTAAAATAATATATAAGAATAGAAAAATTACCAAACTACCCTTGAGGACAAAGGTAGTAACTAAAATTCTAACAATTATATATAATAATACGTAGATTAACCGGGAAGTATGATTCTCGGGTCGTTATTCCCCAACGATTTATGAAATTGAGACCACGTTTGTTGTTCTGACAATGATTTGAATTGGTTCGAAGATGATTTGTTCCCTAAAATCCTAAAATTGAACAAATTAAAGGACAACTATACCTAACTTTAATAACGGGAATTTAAACTAAAAACGCAAAACGAGAACCTTAAATGGTAATAAAAAAACTAAATTTCCAAAATTAAACCTAAAATGTATTTTTCTCTTTTAATAGATCCTAATTGACTAAAAAGTATGTTTAAAGAAAACTAGAACAAAAACGGAATTGAAATGAGCTTAAAAACGCGAAAAACGTGAACGGGAACGAATCTCGTTCTTTAAAAATCAAAATTTTGCAATTTTAACCCTACGGGGACTAAACTAATTTTCCTAGAAACTTTATGATAAAGGAAAATTTTCTAAAAAAAATTATATTTTTTTTGATTATTTTTCTATTTTTTATGATTTTTTAAAGTTTTTAATAAAAATAAATGTTTAAAAATACTAAACTAATTATAAAAATTCTGAAAAAATTATAGAAAATAGCTTGAACTAATAAGAACCTAGGAAAAATAAGCTTGGTTACACAGCTTATCGAATAAGCTGTGTAATAAGCCAATACAGCTTATTAAGCTAAATAGGCCAAAACGTATATAAATAATAGATTTTGTAAATCTATAACGAAAAAGACCCCAGGGCACGATGGTTAGAGGTGTGTGGTGTGAGGCGTTTATAAGGGTTGAGGATGTTGAGGTCGGGGGTTCGAGCCTTGCTCACCCCCGATTTCCATCTTCCCCTTTTTTTGAAAACTTATAAAAGCAAAGTTGTAGAAAACCTGAAAACAAACAACTTTAATAAAAGAAATTATTTTTGAAAATCACTAAATAAGCTGAAAATCAGCTTAAAAGACAGAAAAATGTAAAACTTTCTTTTTTAGCTTTTATATAAAACTTAAGAACTTGAAATCATGAAATAAGCTAAACCTAAGACTTAATAAGCTACTCTTACACTAAACCTAACCTAATAAGCTAACCTAACTTAGAAACAAGCATAGAATCAAAACAATAAGCTAAAAATCACAATAAGCTCTTATGAAAACTTTGAAACCAAACAGGCCCTAGGCAGACTTTGTGCTTAATTTTAAGCTAGCAAACAAGCTTTTTAAGAAGTGAAACTTGTTTTTTTTCTAAAATCTTGACTTAAAGACAATATGAAAATGCTTTTTGAAAGAACTTTTGTAACACCCCCAAATTGGGTCGCAGCGGAATAAGGGTCCGGGGCGTGTTACTTCTCAGATCAAAAACACAAGATATATATAGAACGACCAAAAAGTCATTTTAAAACTGATACATTGGATTTAACAAATATTTGATACAAATAGCCCGAAGCTTTAACTTGTTCCTTGTTATTATTACAAAGATACTGGTTCACAACACAAGAGTTTTCCCAAAACGTAATACAACCATATCTTTAGCATGGCATCCCAAAACAAAACCACCAATGTATCCTTGGCACCTTATGCTTACTGATCTCCTGAAAAACATTGCTTTAAACCGTCAACAATAATGTTGGTGAATTCATAGGTTTGATAAATCATATATTGTAGGACCACAAGATTTCCCAAGTGTGTGATAATGCAACAGATGCAGACATCATATAAATGTAATTACGTTGCCCTAAGCTCATGACACTGAAGCTCGATATAAATGAATACCATATAAATGGCCTACATTGCCCGTGATGATGTTCTAACCCGCAACATCCTATGTTCGACATGGTATACGTTCGTTTGCCCAGTGATAGCTAATCACCCGAATAGGGATGTCAATCCCAATAGATCTATTCATAACATTCGCGCTCACAATCCAGTAATTGACAGTTCATGATAATGGGCTCAAATTAGGTTATCGCTACTTAGGAAAACTCATAATCATATCATAAAAATTAACCACTTGTGTCCAGTTATAAAACACTCATGTTTTCCACCCCAAAACTTTGTAAAAACAAATCATGTAAAACAGGGGGCTATGAACTCACCTTGAGTGAGTGAATATCAAGTATATTACAGATAACGCGCCATGCAAATCGTCAGATGCAACCTATTTAAATTAAGGTCGTATAAGTACTAATCACATTGGGTAATTACTACCATGCATAATTCTATATAGCTAATCACCATCTAATTGTTTTGGAAAATTTGTGTTTAATAAGTTAAAACATTTATAATTACCGTTGTAGTAAAACTGGCGTAACTTTCGCGTTTCGAGTCCGTTTGAGGTGTTTCTTGCGCTCATGTTTTAGTATTAAGTCGAGTTATCAAAATTTGATATTTTCAAATTTTGGACCTACTGGTGAACAGTAACTTTTACTATTCACACCAGATCATAAGTTTATTTATATAGTTTTTGTTGTCGTAAAACTCGTAAATGTCGTATTTTCTTCGTTATAGCTTCGTTTTTAGCGATTCTTTCGAGCACGTTCTCGTTTTTGAAAGTTCTATCGATTTATGAGGTTTACAAAATAAAAGTTTCTGTCATGAATAGTAACTTTTATAAAAGTATTAATTGTCGTAAACTCATGAAATTCATAACTCATTCGTTATTAATTTAAAATTTTTGTTTCTTATCATTTTGGAATCCTAAAAATATGTGTAATCTGTTAAAAATACTATGTGAGGCGTGAGCTTGTAATTATACTTCAGATGATTGCTTCGTAGGTCCTCAAGGTTTTTGTAGTACGTATCCCTGTGCTCTCGTCCTTCATTCAAGCAATCAATGGACTCAACACATATCCCGTTGATTAAATTGAGTGAGCACATTGATAGTCAACAGTGGCCATATTCCCGTTGTCATTGGCTCAGTTGTAATTCGTTTTTGCACTAACTTTAGTGCAAATTACTAATCATTGGTGTGCTTTCTTTTATGTCCCGCGTGTCATTCCTGTGGGGATTGGACCAATGAGAGCTCTTGTATGATGTTTCTTTGTGCCACATCACTGCTTGGTACTCGAATCTTCCTTCCATGTAATTAATTTTGATTTGCTCTTTGATTTTAACTCAAGGTAAATTGAAGAAAAAGATAAACAGTAACAACATTTCGCGCGTATTTCTTTTTATAAGGGTGCGTTTGATTTCTTTTTACCCGGGTTAAAAATGTGTTTGACTTTGGGCTTATACGAAAAGGGATTGGGCCTGGGATATTGGATTTGGGCTTGGACAAGTTAACAGGTTATAAGGATAACGAGCATTATCCTTTATAGTATAAAGAAATAACGACCGTTAGGGCTTTAAGGGTTATTTTTGCAATTTAGTTTAACTCTAGGGGTTATTTTGGTAAGTTTTAGGGTTTTGTCTTCTTGTGGCTGACTATAGTTGACTTGTTGACCAAAGTTGACCAAGAGTTGACTATGAGTTGACTTTGAGCTTACTTTTGTCCTTTCTTGCTATCAATCCGCGCCCAGGCTTTTTAAACTCTTTATTCCTCCTCGTGTTCGTGTTTGTCCGGTTTTGACCGTTTTCTTGCGATATTTGTATTATCTGTACCTATACAATCACAAAGACAAAACAAGCAATATACAAGAATTTTATGCACAATTTTATATTTTTGTAGGACATTTTTGATATAGAAAGGATATGTGATTTCTTACATATCAAAATTCCCCAAACTATGCGAATGCATGTCCTCACAGACATAGCAAATATATATGCTTTAAAAACCAAATACCTCAAACTATCCAAACTAAATTCTTTGAAAAGTAGCAAAGACTTAATCGTGAGAAAGTTAAGAATCACCAAGCTTTAAAACACCCCATTTTCCCATTTTTCAATTTTTTTTTGTATATAAACTTAGAATATTTTGACTTTCGTTATTTCATAACTGTTAGGGATCATAGAACAAGATGCTTTTTCGTTCTGAGAATGCCCCAAAAAGGATAAATTCATCGTCCCCCCGCCTTTTCACTTGCGCCAAACACAACTAAAACTAAATCAAGATGAATATCAGTAAAGATGCCTCAACACTACTCATATTTGCAATTTGTGAACTTTTTCATCCCGAACATTTACTAATCTTAAGTGAGTGTGCTTATTTGAATTTCAACCATGGATCAACGGTTTTACAAATACGTATGCTTCACCGTTCCACCAAGATAATGAAGTTTGAAGGCGAGTATCATCCCATGTAGCGACCTTTTCGTCTCGACAATCCAAACTTGCGGCAGGATAATGTGACCAGGTTTTTTGACACCCCTCAAATACATAGTATCGGGACTCACGGACCATAGATTTCAAAAACTCTCAAGTTTCTAGAATATTCATAGCTTATAAAATAGAATAGTCAAATCAAAAGCATATTTGAATTTAACAAATAGAAATCTATTTATTAATTTAAACTTAATATTAAACATTTATGCAATTGTAACCCTCGACCTTTTAGAAAGCTGCAACATCGGTTGTGAGCCGGCAAGATGCACAAACTGATTATACATCATCAGGATTTTTAATTCTTACTATGGCTTCTTAGAAGACCACCACATCGGTTGTGAGCCGGCAAGAGGTAGTAAACTTTTATCAGCCCACACTTTTTATATTATTAATATTATTATTATTATTATTATATTTTTATTATTATTATTATTTTAAAGTAAGAGCCTTCTTTTTGAAAAATTAAGTATAGTTTTTGAACTAAGACTAAAATTTTTGCTATATATTACATAAAAATTGTTGATTTAAGTTTAATCTCCAAAAACAGCACGGTATATTAGTCCCGGTTAAAACTTATAGTTAGAAAAAAATCACAAATTACATACATGACTCTTAAGATTTCAACTATCCTTGTTTAGGCATCCCACTTATACATTAACTCTATCATTTTTCCGTTCTTAACGCGATAAACGCGAACCTCATAGAGCCTAAAAGTTAAGGAACAAGCTAGAGCTCAACATGCTCGATCGAGTCAAAATTTACTCTTATTCTACCCAGCAGGAAAGTCAAAATTATGACAAAACACTTATTTTTATTTTAGAGTTTGAAATTTAAAAAACTTTCATAATTTTTGAAAACTTTGTGGGAGAAACGGGATACGTGAGAACAAATGGGTAAAAGTAGGATAAGATCAAATCGAAGATTCTACCCATACTAAAAATAAACATTGTCCTGAATGATTTCCCTAGCCAAATACATAAAAAAAACCCATCTCAAGACTCAAAAAGGTCGAATCATAACTAAAGCTTGAAGAAAGTATTACAAACATCTTTACCATTTATAAAAGGTGCTAAAAGATAAATATTAGTCGTAATCAACTTTAGGATATCGATTTCCCAAACTAATGGCCAAGCAAAGGCAGGAAGCTCGAGTGTGGACCGGACAAAACTCCGAACAAACCGATAGACGTTCAAAAAATTTTGGGTCAATCCCAGCCAAACATTCACAAGTACAGAAACACAACAAGAATTGAAAAAGTACAAGCTTTTCACATCACAATAGCAATTAAAGAAAAGAAAAATGGATAAGCAAGGTTGCCAACCCTACTAAGCGCTTTATTTTTAGGATAACCGCTCAATAGCATGACTCGATCCCAAAATTCATTCGTACATGGAGTAAAGTGTGGGATCCTGGACTACCTTTGCGTTGGTAAGTCCCCTCCGAAGTAATGCACTCACTACGAAGACGCATAGTATCACGCTTAAAGATTTGGATCAATCGTGTTGAGATAACTCAATGGTTCCGTAAGGAAAAACATTGGGTGAGAAGTGTGTAAACAGGACCCTGACCCAACGACTTTTAACATTCTGGAGAATATCTTAAGAAGAGAGTTTAAGAGTAAAACTCCGATCACCCAACTTGAAAATGCAGTTTTTTGATCTTTGAGTCGAGAAATGTTCTTCGTACCTCTTATCTTTATAAAATAAATAATTCCTCGTAAGCTTGATCACGAAGTTCGTTAAGTCATATAAGTGTGAAGCTTCCGATGATCACCCGCTGTATAAGATAGAAGGTTAGCATGTTTTAAAGCCTCAATATGCTTTATGCACTAATTTCGATAGGGATAAAATTGCAAAGATTTTCCAATACAGCTAACTTGTGAAGTGGTCTGTACCAGCCAATTGGTGTCTTAAAAGCAAATTACGAAATCCACGAAAGCTTTATCTAGTTTATCAGACCATAGAGTGCACGTTTCTTCCCACCAACCACCCTTTCTAGAATACTTATATAAACCTCGCATTGACACTCCCTTACTGCTTCGTATGAGGGAGATAAGCGGTAGCTTAACGATGAGTGACCCCATACTATAGACTATACTTTAGCAAACTGATCGTTACAAAAAAATGTGTGTCCCCCACGATTCGCTTAATATCGTAACTCAAGGGTAGGCCGAATCGGGCAAAAAGAGGATTTCAAAACTAACTACAACTCTAGCATCATTGTGGGGAGAGCCCTTTGCTTCAACCCATATTGAAAAGATAAATCAACGGCTATAGGATGTATTATTTCCTCTTTGAGAGACGTAAATGGTCCCCTGAAATCAATACCACCAGTACATCGAAGATTCATAAACTTAGATAGCGGTTAGGGCATCTCATCTCGTTGTGAAATTTTGCCTTGTCTCTGACATGTATCACAATATGAACAACCATATGGGGCATCACGATATAGTAGGCCAAAAGAAACCGTCATCAATACTTTTTTCGAGCGGTGAGATTGGCACTAAGATGGGCCCCCGAATGGGTCCTTCATGAAAAGGCTTTGAGGATTTCAAAAGCTTCTTGCCCATGCACACACCTTCGAATAATTTGATCCGCACAAGTACGAAAAAGATAGGGATCGTCCCAGAAATAATGTTTAACATCCTTGAAAAACTTCCTCTTTTGTTGAGTTACATTCCTCTTAGATGATAAAATTCCCGCATGGTAATATTGCCTAGACCACAAACCCATGGGTACTTTCATTAGAAATAACTCCAAGAGTTTCTAAAAAAAATGTTCATTTCTTGTCTTTGTTTCTAATACATCCTTATGAGATCTCACAGTCTAGATAAATGGATACAGCAGCAAGGATCTCACTTCCTTTTTTTACCACGGATGTGATATTCACATTCTTTGTAGAGAAGAACCCACCAGAGCAACCTCAGTTTAGCATCTTGGTGTTCCATAAGGTCTTTAAAGCCTAGTGATCCGATACACTATGCTTTGGATAAGACAAGATATGGCCGACAACTTTTCAAAGCATACACAACGAAAAGCATTTCCTTTTCTGTAGTATGTAAATGAATTTGAGCATCCTATCATTGTCTTGCTAGTCATAATGTATACTTGAAAAGTGCTTCATCTTTTCGTGTGTCCGTAAAACCGCAACCAATCGCAAAAGCGACTTGCATCCCACATGAGTTCACAAAAGGTAGTTCACAATCTGGGACAACTAAGATTGGACTTCGGTAACAACTTTTAGAGAGTTCTGAAAAGCAACAATACATTTACCTTAGAAAACACAAACGGTGTTATCTTTTCACAAGAAGGGTGAGTCATTTGGTCTAGCAATCCATAAGAAAAGTCTTGGATAAATCGGAGAACGTAAAAATCCGGCATGTCCCTAAGACAACTACTCCTAACACCTTTATACAATAGTTGAGAGTGATATAGAGCTTAGCGAGTAACATCCGACTTTAGCACGATCCCCAAACCTCAATTCCCAATTTTGAAATTTAAGCCCTAACACAATTCCTTCTCATACACATATAATGGCACTGAGGATGATTCTCCCATAAGAACTAAATTCGTGTCTTCACACCTTTTTAGCAACTTTTCTAAATTGGAAAGGCATGAATCAAAACTATCCCCAAAAACCGAGAAATCATCCATAAATACTTCCATAGTCTTTTCGATCATATCATGAAATATGGCCATCATACACCGTTGGAAAGTACCGGGAGCATTACACAAGCCAAATGGCATGCGATGGTACGCGAAAGTTCCATACGGGCATGTGAAAGTAGTTTTCTCATGGTCTTGGGGATCTATTGGTATTTGGAAATACCCTAAAAATCCATCTAGAAAACAATAAAACACATTCCTGGCTATCTTTCTATCATTTGATCCCATAAACGGAAACGGAAAATGATCTTTTTCGATTATGCTTCCAGTTAAACAACATATAGTCTATGCAACACTCTCCATTCGGTAACTAAACGGTGTCGGAATTAATTCAATCTCTTAATAGCAACAACGTTATCCCACCTTTCTTGGGACTACAATGCACTGGACTCACCCATGGGCTGTCATAAGATTGGGTTAAATCATATCCGGCATCAAGAAGTATTTTAGACCTCCTTTTATTACCTCGTGAATTTTTGGTTTAACCCGTCTTTTGAGTCTTTGAACCATAGGTTTGTAATTATCCTCCATCACGATTTTGTGAGACAAAAACGAGGGTCGATACCCTTGATGTCGGTGTTTTTCCAGCAAATGCCCGTTTATGAGATTGAGCACTTTTAAAGAGAGCATCTTATTCATCATTTTTTAAACCTTTTGCAAAAATTACTGTTTAACTTTGTCGTTTCTTACCAAGAAATCATTTCTAAGTGAGAACGGTATAATCTGTTTAACTCCTAATTCCGGAGGCCTTCAATTGAAGATTGTCCTCGGACCACTTCACTTTGTTAAGGTCATCGGAGGAAGTTGAAACGGGTCATTATTTAACAATTTTTTGATCAAACAAATATCTTCCTCCGGATTGCAATCGGCATGATCAATTTCTGGTGAAATCGAAACACTTAAGATAAGCTTTGATTACTTCTTAACATGAATATCGGAAGTAAACGGTTTCAAACATTGGGGTGGGATTGCTACCCAAAAAATTTATTAGAAAATCCTAGCAATTCCGGAGCATACTCCTCACAAACTGCATCAATGATGTTAATTCGGTTTACCGACTTGTTATTTGTAGAGGAGTATCTCGTGGTTTGATCTAGATTAAAAGTGACGGCTTCGTTATCAACCCAAAGGGTTATTTCTTCTCCATAAACATCAATTAAAGCAACGACCGGTCCACAACAAAAGGATCTCCCAAGTTATGAGAGGTAACTCTCCAAGGATCAGCTTCGAAATCGACTAACCAACAAAGTCGGACTAGGAAAATGAAATATCCTAACTTTGACAAAAACGTCTTCTCACGACGAGATCCTTTAAGATAAGTAATTGATCAGTCCGCTTAACTCTAAAGTCATTCCGAGTTGGTGTAAATGAATTCATCAAATAAGAAAGCTTGTGTCAAATAGAAAGTGGCATTAGATTTATGCTCGCGGGCCAAGATCGGCCAAGGCGTGGCATACATCCCATTCTCACAGGAAATTACATGGAATAAGAAACTTGCCGAGATCTCCAAGCTTTTCGGGAAGCTTTTTGAGGAGGCAATGCCGAGCAATTCTTGATTCAAAATGAGTATCTAGTCTAACTCAAGTAATGTTTCCATATTCATGATCAACTCTTAATCAGTAAGAGCAATCTTGGCATCAAAAGTAAAGCATCCGCGAAACTAATGGTCAAGAGCGCAATAATCATGATAAGATTTGGAATGATCTCACTAATGGATTTTTTCGAGAGCTTTGTCCGGGACTTTTTAATCATCACGGTCGTGAAGGATATGGAATATTGCTTAGGTAAACTCTTCGGAATATCGAATTTCGGAATAGGAGTGGTTTTAGGCAAAGTCTCGGAACATCAGGTTCCAAAATAGAAATGGGGATAACCGAAGTTAGGATTTGAGCGGTACTTTCTGAAATTATGTTGGCTCTTTATCCGTGTCTCCTCGGGTTTCTCGTGTCCACTAAACCCTCTTTAGAGGAGAAGGATTAGTAGGAATCGAGGTCCCTCGTAAGCAACACCACTTCGAGTAGTGATTGCTTTCATCTCACCCTTCGGGTTATGATGGTATTACTCGGAAAAAGAGTACCGTGAATTGAGACTTGGACTTGAAAAAAATATCCATCATATCAGTTTGCAAATTATTTGAAAGGTAGTTTGTTTTGATGTCATCAGTGATGGCTTGTTGAGATTTTATCGCGTGATTTGAATTTCATTCTTAAATTCTCCTTTCAACGAGTTGATTTGATTTTGCATGTTTCTCAACAAATCTATCATTATTTCCTCCTTAGCAACTTGAAAAATTATTTGAAATCTCTTGTAGAACTTTGATTATTAGGAACTTGAAAACGGATTGGTTTTGAAAATCGTTGTTTTGGAAAATTGGAGCATGATATTTTGAGCTGAAAACCTGATTTCGATGAAATAATTCGCGCCGAAAAATATTCCTTGAACTTGATTCTGGATTAAACCTATTATGCCCATTTTTTTGACACGAGCAAAACCTGGTGGTGCCATTTGGATTGCTAACACGGTTTGGAGGGTTTAACTTGATGTAGTACCCTGTTCACAAACATAGCTGATTGTATCGGTAGCTGGACATTATACCAAAGAATGGTGCACCACCACAAGTAACCAAGTTTCCTCAACCGCTTAAAACCGAGCGGGATTGACACCTTTTTAGAAACATCACGACTAAGGTCGAAAGTTGATCTGCAAGCTTATCAATTCTTTCATCCGTTTTACTAGAAGTAGCATTCATCCTAGAAGCATTTGATCTATTTCGTAAATAACAAACTTTTGATTTATTCTCAATTATGTTTAAAGCCTCTGTAGTTGTTTTACTCAAAAGATTTCCACCCGCCGCATCATTTAAGGAGTCTTGTTCATTTCTCGTTTAAACCGTTATAAAAGGTATCACCTTGAGTAACTCGTAAGTCCGTGATGGGAACATGTCCTCTAAGAAACTCGCTTAAATCGTTTCCCAAGACGCTCACTAAAGTTTCCTTAAATTTTTATGTAAATCAGGAAATATCATTCTTTAATGTGAATGGTTTTGAAGGAGGGAAAAATGATTTACAAAATTGGATAACGAGAGTCCTCCCAAGTCAAGATCGAATTTGGTGTTTTCTTTCTCATACCAAGTTTTAGCGGCTCCCTCGAGCGAATATGGAAACATCATAAGCTTAATTACATCGTTAGGCACATTCCTAAATTGTAAAGTCGAGGTAATCCTTTTGAAACTATTAATATGAGCATGAGGAGTTTCACTCTTACGACCGTAAAATGGATTCGCTTGAACCAATTAAAGCAAATTCGTCTTGATCTCAAAAATGACCACATTGATTTTGGTAAAACAAATAGCTTCTCCGTTCCCATACCGTGGTGCTCGGAGGTAGCTCTTCCATCGTACGTTCTGCCATTTCCAACAATAGTTTTAATCTCGGGTTTCGACTATGTTTAGAAAACTTTTCTTCTTCGACGTCTTTGAATTGAGTGACGTTTGATTATTAGGGATAATTAGAACGTCTAGTGCGCATGCACTATTTAAAGAAAATAGAAAAATAAAATAAAAATATTTTTGGGTTTTTTCAAAAGTTTATTCACAATCTAATTTTAACAGACAACGAGAAAGACAACTTGAACCAAATAATCAAACTTACTTCACGGTAACTCTTAAAAATTTTACTTTTTAAGGTGAGCCGTATTTCGGTAAGGACCACAAATGGTAAGGTTTTAAATCTTTTAATTCAATTGGGAAAACTTTTATTTGATGGATAATCACTCACATTGAAGGTATAATTTGTTGGTGTTCCTTTTACCAACGTTTGTAACATTTTAAATATTCACTAATAACGAGAGAAAAAAAAAATATAAAAATACAAGAAGAACGAAATATTTTTGTCTTTTTTGTTTTTAATCTTCAACTTATTACTAAAAGAAAAGAAAAATATTTTATACTTTTTATTATTATTATTTTTTTTTATATTTTTTTGAGCCGTTAATTTAGAAGCTCTAGAACTGTGCTTTGACTCAACATTTACTAGACCCAAAAGGCCCCCCCACACATGCTATGACTCCGGCAAGTTTTATGTTCTTGCAACTGCTCCCTTTAGTTCTAAGTGCTTGAAATTACCGAAGATAAAAAGTCAATGTTAAAGAAGAAGTTCTGAGCCCTTCGATCAAGTTTATGTGTCAAGTACAAGCCTATGGTAGCTGTCTAGATTTTGTCTGTGCAATTGAGTGACTTCACAAATAATATAAAACCCTATCTGAGTGAACTGAGTGAATTCTAAATCAAACACATTCCCTATGTGAGGTGCTTAGTTATATGTCAATGCCTGAAAAGTTATCTAAACCTGTAAACATTTGTAAAATCTAAATTTTCTCCACGTCACGATAAATGATTTCATTTTCTCGCTTTGATTGCTTAAGGGCAAGCAACAGCTAAGTGTGGAGGGATTTGATAACGCCCAAATTATACATGTTTTTGGTGGCGTTATTTGTATATATTTAATCATTTCTCGTGAATTTTTGATACTTAATAGCATGAATTGCTTGCAGGTTCACTTGAAGATATTCCGAGCTCAAAACACAACAAAGATCGAGTATTTATATGCTAAAGAAAACAATATACAAAGAAAAGATAAAGTTCAAGCTCTAAAGTGCAAATGTGCGCCACACTTACCAATTGTGTGCCACACTTATCCTCAAGTCATGAAATAAAGACTTAGTCAAAATTCAGCATTAACTCAACAAGTATGCCGCACTTACTATTTTGTGCGCCGCACTTCCCATCTGACTACAAAGAATAAATGAAGACTTAAATGTTGTTACATTAATGCCCCAAGTACGCCGCACATATTCTCTTGTGCGCCGCACTTCTTCGCTAAACATTTAATTCCCTAGCATTTAATCACCAGGTACGCCGCACAAATATCTTTGTGCGCCGCACTTCTTCGCTAAACATTTAATTCCCTAGCATTTAATCACCAGGTACGCCGCACAAATATCTTTGTGCGCCGCACTTTCACCCCTCACACAGCCTATAAAGAGGGGACAAATTTTAAGCAAAATCATTCATTCCTTCTTCATTTCATCTTATAACAATCTCATACACACCTCTTCCCTCACAATCCCTTTCCAAACATCCACCAAGAATAAAACACCATACCCTCTTGGAGAAATC
>BQNB010013845.1:14347-76360 GCA_026074375.1 Tanacetum coccineum
AGTAGTCACTAAACGTTTTTATATGACACTGTAATAATACAGTGGGCAGATACATTTATTGGAACTAACGTTTTTATTTTTGAAAATTTTTAAATTTTTTCTTTTTTTTTTGAAATTTTGGTGGTAAAAACAGGATTACGTGAGAAACAACGGCTGCAGGCACAATCAAATCGAAGATCCCCCCCATACTAGAATGAAACATTGTCCTCAATGTTTTATGAAGGGTTTCTACGTAAATCCTAAGCCGTTTATGAATTATGCTTAAAGATAAACGTTAGTCGATAAGATTAGGATATCGGGATTCCCAAATGAAGCTGAGGATTGTGAAGCTCTTGTGATCGAAGGACAAATACCGCGAGCACGAGAGGCTTCAAAAATCCGGGACATCCTGGACAAAATAGCACAAAACACAAAACATGGAAAAGGAAAGAGGCAAGCCTCCTCACAACAACTAAACACTTATTCATTACTAAGCTAGCATACTACTACGGATAAACTAGGATAAGCATGGGGTGCCTCCCACGAAGCGCTTGTTTAGGGTTCACTAATGCTTGGACCCAATCCCCTGAATTTAGTGTCCTTAGGGAAAGTTTGGAGTGTCAGGATATCCAGTAGCGGGATATCACCTCCAAAGAGTGTTTGAAGACGATGACCCATTTACTTTTTGAAGTTTGGCCCGTGAGTTCTGGGATATACTCAACGGTCCCATACGGGAAAACTTGAACAATGGTAAATGGTCCTGACCAGCGGGACTTCAACTTGCCGGAGAAAATTTTCAATCTTGAGTTAAAAAGGAGGACTTGATCACCGACGTTGAAAACGCGGTTTTTGATCTTTGTGTCATGAATCCTCTATTTTCTCTTTGTAAATCAAAGAATATCATAGGCTTGATCAACGCAGTTCACTAATTCATTGAGTTGAACTTTGCGTTGATCACGCCCGGTTTTGAGATCGAAAGTTAGCATGTTAAGGCCTATAAGCTTTCGTGCCTCCAACTCAATCGCAGATACAGTGCCGTTTCCATATACAAGCGTATGTACCGAGTTGCACCCGATGGGAATTTGTACGCTGTACGAAGGCCCAGAGAGCGTCATCCAGTTTTGTTCCGACCAAGAGGCACGATTTATCGACCACTGTCTTTCCAAGAATTCTTTTTAAACCACGATCGAGACTTCAACCTGCCCACCTTGTCTGTGGAGATACGCGTGGAGAACGATAGTGATCCATATTTAAGCAAGACCTTTGCAAACTGGTCATTGCAAAAATGTGTTCCACGATCACAGATGATCGCACGGGGAGCACCGAATCTGGCAAAGAGAGATTTAAGAAATTTGCAAACTACTCGGGCGTCGTTGGTGGGGAGTGCCTTTGCTTCAACCCATTTTGACAAATAGTCGACCTCCACGAGTACGTGTTTGTTGCCTCTAGAAGATGGGAACGGTCCCATGAAGTCTATGCCCCAAACGTCGAAGATTTCGCAAACTTGGATGGAATTTTAAGGTATCTCATCCCTTTATGAGATTTTTCCTTGTCGTTGGCACGAGTTGCAATTTTTAACCAACTCGTGTGCATCCTTGTATATTGAAGGCCAAAAGAATCCGACATCAAAGACCTTTCTGGCGGTGAGATTTGCACCGTGATGTCCCCCGGTGGGTCCATTATGGCAAGCTTCGAGAATGTCGAGAGCTTCTTTTGCCTGCCAAACCGCGGAATCATTTGATCCGAACAGATTTGAACAAGAAAGGGTCATCCAGAAGTATATTTGACATCTTTGAAAACATTGTTTTCTGTTGGAATGACATTCCCTTACAGATGAAATTCCCCGCATTGGTAGTTTGCGAAATCTGCAAACCATGGTTACTAATCAACCGAAGAGCAACCGAAGCCCAAGAGTTTCGAAAGTAAAATGTTTCCGTGATTTCCTTGTTTTCGAGTGATCTTGATGAGAGGTTCTCAAGTCTGGGAAAGATGATCGGCGCCAGATTTTCTACTCCTGTTTTGTCTCAGATGACAACATCGAATTCTTGGAGCAAAAGGATCCACCGCATCAGTCTTGGCTTAGCATCCTTTTTAGCGAAGAGATACTTTATAGCAGAATGGTCGGTATACACTATGCTTTTGGACAAAACCGAATATGACCTAAATTTATCAAACGACACTAAGTCAAGTAATTCTTTTTCGGTCGTATGTAGTGTTCTTGAGCTTCAGCCATGTTTTGCTGGAATGGGAGTGAATTGGTTGGAAATGGGGGCCTTGTTTTTTGTGCCTGCTAGAGGACTGCCCTCAAATTGCAAAATCACTGGCATCATACATGAGTTTCGAAGGTAAGTCCTGAGTACGGGAGCAATCAAAATCGAGCCGCGAGTCAATTTTCTTTTAATGTAGTAAAGGATTGTACACGCTTTTGAAAGAAAAAGGAGCCTCTTTTTCAAGCAGGTGAGTCCATTTGGCGGGCATTTTTGAGAAGTCTTAATGAAAACGTCGGTAAAAACCGGCATGCCCAAGAAAACTTCGGTCACACCTTTCACATATCGGTGAGGAGCTTGCGACAATGTCAACTTTTAGCTCGGTCGACCTCAATTCCCGACTTGGAGATTTTGTGTCCAAGAACAATGCCTTCTTTAAACCAAGATATGGCTTTTCTCCCATTAGTAGGACAAAATAATATTAATATTTGGAAAAAAAAAATTGGTGCTTAACACAGGTTTTTAACATTTTGTTCCAAATGATAAGCATGTAGAGAAATGAATCCCCGAAGACTGAAAAGTCCAGACCATAAGACACTTCCATCGATTTTTCGATCATGTTCAGGAAGATTGCCACAATACATCGTGAAACATGTCGGTGCATTGCATAGCCCAAAAGGCATGCGGCGATAGGCAAACGTTCCGTATGGGCAAGTAAAGGTTGTCTTTTCTTGGTCCTTCGGGTCGATGGGAAATCTGGAATAACCCGTCAGCCATCGAGGAACATAGTGAAACGTGTCAGGTGCATTGCATAGCCCAAAAGGCATGCGGCGATAGGCAAACGTTCCATATGGGCAAGTGAATGTTGTTATAGTCAATGCACACTCTCCACCCTGTGACCAATCGAGTCGGTATTAAATCATTTTCATCATTTTTAACGACTGTCATGCCACCCTTTTTTGGTACACAGTGCACCGGGCTTACCCATGTACTGTCAGAGATCGGATAAATTAATCCGACGTCAAGAAGTTTTTCAACCTCTTTTTTGATGACCTCATGGATTTTCAGATTTACCCGCCTTTGATGCTGAACCGTCGGTTCGTAGTCCTCTTCCATAAGAATTTTGTGGGTACAAAACTCTGGGTCAATACCCTTAATATCAGAGAGTTTCCAAGCGATGGCTCGCTTGTGGGACTTTAGAACCTCGATCAGAGCGCCCTTTTCCTCATTTTTTAAATCTTTTACAATTATGACGGGCAACTTGCCGTTACCCTCCAAAAATGCATATTCTAAATGAGGTGGCAAGTCCTTGAGTTCAACCTCAGGGGGCTCATTAACTGGAGATTTTTCATTGTTTGTTTCACAAATTTTAAGATCTTTTCGAGTTTCTGGAAAATAATTTCCTTGATTGGGAAGGGGTGGTGATGGATCACTATTAAGAATTGCTTCGAGGAGCAAAATGTCCCCTTCAGGGTCATAATACGTTGGATCAACTTCCGGTGAAGTTGGATCATCCTCTATAGCAAGAAAAGAGTCGGCTTCCTCAAAAAGGAGAAAATCATTGTCCCCGAATGGAGTTAAAGTCGGAGAAGAAGTAGAAACGATTAAATCATAGTAAGGAGTGGGATTGCCACTCGATATCACGTTTGAGAAACCAAGAACTCTTTACAAGCCATATCAATGACGTCAATTCGGTTTGCCGTCATATGATTGTAATTAGCCGTGTATCTCGAAGTTTGGTCCAGATTAAATGTGATGGCCTCTTTGCCAACACGAAGGGTTATTTCACCTTCGTATACATCTATCAGTGCACGACTAGTCTTTAAGAAACTCCTCCCGAGAATTAAAGGTACTCGAGGGTCTGGTTCAAAATCTACGACCACGAAATCTGTTGGAAATTAGAACTTTCCCACCGTTACATAGACATCTTCGGCGATACAGATCGGTTCAGAGATTGAACGGTCCGCTAGTTCTAGTGTCATGCAAGTCGGGGTTAGTTCGGGAAGAGAGATATTTTTCTATACGGAATATGGCATAAGATTAATGCTTGCGCCAAGATCGGCCAAGGCGTTGCATGTATTAATCCCGGAGAATTCACATGGAATAAGAAATCGGCCAGGGTCTCCAAGTTTCTTTGGTAACTTGTTTAGGAGGACCGCTGAGCAATTCTCATTCAACGGGGTTCTAGCCATTTCACTCAACTTTTCTTTGTTTCCGATTAAAGTTTTTAGAGTCGAGGCGAATTTTGGCATAAGCATCAAGGCATCCGTAAAGCTAATTTCGAAACTCAAATCTCGAAAGATTTCATAGAATTTCTCAATTTGGTCGTTAGCTTTTTCACGACGTCTTTCATCATTTCTTTTTGAAGGAAATATAATTGATGCTTTTTGGTTAGGCCTTGAAGCACTAACTGGAGCATTTACGGGCTCAGAGATTGATTCATGATGGACAATAGGGACAACCGGAGGTGGGATGTCTTCGGTGCTTCCGTTATTAGTAGGAGGCACCGTATCCTTTGTGACCTCGGGTTTACGTTCTACTACTTTAGGAGAAGAAGTAGTATGAATCGTGGGTCCCTTATAAGCTACACCACTTCGAGTAGCAATACCCTTTAAATCCTCCTTTGGGTTAGTAATGGTGTTACTAGGAAGAGTTCCCGAAGTAGAGGCGGTATCCATCTTGATAAAGTTACCTAGCATACTTTCAAGCCTTTGATTTAAAGTAGCTAAGTTGTTCAATTAAGCTTGCAGGTTTTGACCTTGAGTTTGCATGTTCCTCATAACCGCATCATTAGCCTTTATGTAGCTATCAAAATCAGTTTTAGACACACCTTGTGTCTGAGGAGCTAGAGATTGATAAGCGGGAGCTTGATAAGCAGGAGGTTGAACAACCCGAGGTCGATAGATTTGACCTTGATTAACCGGGGGTTGGTAAGCTGGAGCTTGATTGAAATTCCCTCGGTTTTGGTTGTAACGATTCTGATTGTTTCCTTGATTTTGCACATGATTGTTTTGAACGGGAGGAAAACCGGGTGGTCGAATTTGATTTGAAATCGGGGCTCGATAACCGGTGTTTCCTTGGTTGTAGTTAGCTGCGGCTGCTTGAGAGACATATTCTTGAATATTATCTCGATAAACATTGCCAGAAGTGGCTGGACAAGTTTGGTAGGAATGAGCACCACCGCAAGTAACACAACTTTCCTCAACCGCTTTGACAGGAGTAGGAGCGGGAGATTGATTTTTCTTATCAAGGAGTAAAGCTTTCACCATATCTTTCAACTCAGCAACTTCGGAAGAGATTCCGGGGGTGGAAGTGCTCGCACTCACTTTGGCAACAACGGGTTTGTTGCGTGAATTACGGACTTTGGATTTGCTTTCAATGATTCTTAGGCAATCACGAGGCATTTTGTCCAAAAAGTTGCCACCCGCGGCGGAATTTAACGAATCTTGGTCGTTAGAGTTCAAGGCATTATAGAATGTATCAAGTTGATGCAACTCAGAAAATCCATGATGTGGACATGCCCGAAGAAGATCATTAAATCTATGTACATGGCTCATAATAAGTCTCATCAAATCTTTGTGAAATCTCGTGATTTCATTTCGAAGATTTGTGGTTTTAGAAGGAGGGAAAAATTTGTTGTATGAATTTGAGACAAAGATCATCCCATGTTTGAAATCGAAGATCGAGGGGGTTCTTTTTCAAGCCAAATCCGGGCTGCTCCCTCGAGGGAAAATGGGAAAAGCATAAGCTTTACCGACGTACTCGGGACGTTCGGGAACTTCATCGTAGAAGTGATCTTGTTGAAATATCGGATGTGGGCATGAGGATCTTCTTTGTCATGTCCGAAGAATTGCTTGTTTTGAACGAGGTTAAGCAGACCGTGCTTAAGCTCAAAGTTGTCCGCGGTGATTTCGGGCACAACGATGGCATCCTCGTAACCCGCGGTGGGTGCTTCAAGCAACTGAGCCATAGTACGTTGATCATCCATTGGAGCTAGGGGAGGAGGTGGATTTTCAAATGGTTCTTCAAGATTGAAAGGTTCAACAACAGGAGGTGGGGCCTGGTGTTGTTGATTATGAAGATTACGAGACTGGGAACGAGTGCGCATACACTAAGAAAGAAAATTTACACTAATTTTTTTGTTCTTTTTGGTTTATCAAAAGTAAATTCACAATTTATTTTAATAACGGACAACGAAAAAGACAACTTAAACCTAATAATCGACAAGCTTCTCGGTAACTCTTCGAAAAGAAAAACGCACAAAGGAGCGGAGGAATAGGAAAGCGCGAAGCTATTAAAAACCTTTTTTCTTTAGGGTCGTAGTTCCTAGGAACAACCCGCCTTATACCCCTCTTATATTTTATTTATCCTTTAAAAGGTGAACCGTATCTCGCAAGTGACACAAAAGGCAAGTTTTTATATCTTTTGTTCGAGTTGGGAACCAACAAGTTCACCGGAAGTTATTATGATAATACCTCAATTGAGAATATTATATTTTGGTATTTTTACCAATTTGTGAATTTTATTTCTTTTTATGGACAATGTTTTTATATTTTTGGTTTTTTTTTTTTTTTTTTTATATGATAATATTCACAGATTCAAACACAACTTGACAAACGTAACGATAATCGGTTTCACAGCCTCCCCGGCAGCGGCGCCAAAAATTTGATTGGTTCCAAATTATATATATAATATATAATAAAATATATATAGTAAGTATAATCTAAAAACACAAATCAATAAAACCGAGAAGTAGTATAGAATGTTCCCGGGTCGTTTATCCCCAACGAGGCTGGACTGGAGAATCGATACAGTCGGAAGATTGGAGTTTGAATGAGAGAAATGATTTGAGAGTGTGGAAAGCTAAGTTAAACAATAACAAATAAAAACGATTAAGAAAAACCTAAAAATTATGAAATTAAGCTGAAAAACGAGAGCACGAATCCCGAACAAGGGGTCAAAAACCTAAAATCTTCAAAATTAACCCTACAAAGAAATTTTTACTTCTAAACTACTCTAGGGGACTAATAATGAAGAATGAAAAAGACTAGACTGAAAACGGAGGTCGTTTGACCCAAAAACGAGTCAAGACAAAAACCGTACCCGAGCCCCGTTCTTTAAAAATCAAAAAGTTACAAAAATGACCCTACGAAAATTTTTGCATTTTTCCTACAAAATATATGACTAAAGAAAAAATTTTAAAAAAGGAAAATATTTTTTTGATAATTTTTATATTTTTTATGAATTTTTAAAACTTATAACGAAATTAAATTATAAAAAATACTAAACTATTTTTAAAAATTCTGAAAAATTTACCTAAAATACTTTACACTAATACTAACCTACGAAAAATAAGAAACCCAAACTCGGCTTATAAATAAGCCGAGAATAAGCTGAAAACAGCTTATGGCTTATAAGGGGCCAAAAGTGGTTAAATATTAAACCACTTGGGACTCTAACAGAGAAGTCCCAAGGGCGCAGCGGTAACACTTTGGTTATAAAAGAGGGGTGTACGAGGGTTGAGGCCCGGGTTTGAGTCTTGCTCACCAGGGTCACCCCTTGTCTCCTCTTTTTTTTTATGAAAACTTTTTCAAACAAAATTGTTAAGCTCAAGCTCCTTGAGCATAACAATTTTTATAACTACAACTTTTAAAAAAAGCTTATAAATAAGCTGAAAAAGAGCTTTTTCTTTGGACAGTAAGCTTAAACAAGCTTAAAAGCAAAAATGGCTAAGTCTTTTGATTGTTTGGACAAATAAGCTAGAGGTTGGACAAATAAGCTTAATGAATTAACTAACCTATCCTAAATAAGCACTAATGAGCTAGAATCTAGCACTAAATAAGCTGAAAAAGGCTTAAAACTAGACAGAAACTAAAATTAAGCTTAGGGCAAAAAGTGGCTTATCTTTTTAACTGTTAACACAAAGTAAGCAAGCAAAGGCAAGAGTATGAGCAAGCACAGCTTAACACCATCATAAAGAACTACTAGGAGCACAAATAAGCAATTGGAATAAGCCCAATAAGCCAAAAATTAGCTTAAACACTCAGCAGTACTAACTTAAGAGTTAGTACTGCTAGAGTAAATTTTAAGCCTAGGGACACACTTTTGGCTTAAAAATAAGCAACAAAAAGGGCTGCCTAAGGTCCACAATTAAGGGGCTTAATAAAAGAGCTTATTGGCTTTCTAGAAAAGCCAAAAGCTAAGGCTGAGGCCCCCTAATAAGCTAGAACAGATGGCTTAAAGATAAGCCCCTAGCACCAGGGCAAAATGAACTAAACAAAGGAGCTTACTTTGACAGCTTAAAATAAGCTGTCAAATAAGCTCAAAATTAAAAGTTAAGCTAAGACAGATTAAGCTTGGCTTAAAGTGAGCTTATGCTCAAAGATTCATCAACTGAAAAACATTTTTTTAGAAGATTTGGAATGAAAAACTTTAACTAGTTCCACATGTGAAAATTCTATATATAAAAAATGTTGACAGAAGGTTGACAAATACTAGGGACCCTAAGGCTTTGGCTACTTGGTTTTGGCACACACAAATGACTTTAAAATAACACTACAACTTAAGTTCACTAAATCTTATCCAAATAAGCACTTTGGAACTTTTATAAAACCACAGTTTTAAGAAACAGATTAGAAAACTTGAAAAACACTTTGTGGACTTAAAATTTTTGGAAAACAGGTTTAAATAAGCTTAATAATGCTAACCAACTTTGGACAATTGACACCAACCCATTACCTCACCATTTTGACCCATTTTGGTCTTATCCCAAACACCCTCTTATATTTTTAAAACTGATTTTAAAACTTTTAAAAGCTGATTTAGGCACTCATTTTTAAAACAAAGATCAAACAAGCATTAATAAGAATAAAGAGGACATAAACAAGTAAGACAAACGAGAATAAGCTAAGAATAAGCACAAATAAGCTGTTGCTACAGTAACTTTTAAGCAAAAGTTTAAAAAGAAGGCATACCTTAATCCTTGCTCAAACAGGATTTTTGAATTCCTAAATAAGCTCTAAAACCTACCCAAGCTTATAAAAGCTTAACTAAGAAAACCCAATGAGCCATCCATTATTGCTCATTCATCCACTTGATTAAACAGTAACCCGTTTTTTTCCTTTTGAATTTTTCTTAAATTTTGATCACTGTTTTAAAACAGATTAATAAGAGCTTATATTCAAAGCTTATATGGTTGTTAAAGAAACATAAGTAACTTAGACACAATGTAAAATTAAAGCTGAATTTTCATTTAAAAGAAAGTACAAGTACATTAAAAGAAACTAAACTAAACAAAAACTTAACACACTAAAAAAACTAACTCACTAAAAACTATCTTTGCCTCAAGGGCTTACAACAGCTTAAATAGTAAAAACGAGCTAGGGTTTTTGTCTCTTCTCTTCTTTCCTTGGTGTGCTTCTTTGAAGACACAAAAACAGCATATGTGTGCTTGTTGTGAGAGTGTAGAAAACACACTCAAATCCTGGCCCTTGGATTATCTTGGTGCCCACTCATTTTTATGTCAACCATTGATCCGATTTGTGGGAATTAGGATTGCCACCGTGGACAAGGCCATGTGGGGGGGGGGGGGTTGTTATGGTGATGGTTTTGGAGTGTTGTGGGGAGTCAACGAGGAATGGGGGAAATGCCAGAGGTGGGGTATTGAGCTTGGGCAGGAATTTAAATAATGGGGAAGATATATATTACTTCAAAACAGGATAGAGCTTTTAGAGGGTCTTTTTAGTCACAATTTCCCTCAAGGCTATATTACTATTGCATCACACGTCCTTGTGTTAATATGAAAGTTTTGACATGGCCGTTTCACACCCGTAAAGTTATATTGGGGTATTACACCACAAGTCCTTGTGGGTTACATCTTTAGCTAGTTGGCAGACTTGACCCTTGTGGTATCTCTTTGGGCAATTGGCAGTTTTGGCCCTTGTGAGTATTTTTTCTTTTCCCTCTTTAAAATAATAGTGGGAACTTGGCAGTGGGATTTGGCACCTAAACTTATTTTTCTTTAACAAATATTTTGGAAATAATAAAAATAAGAAATATAAAAACACTAAAATTAAAACTTTTAAAAATTTAAAAACTGAAAATTTTAAAAGTACGACGCACTTACTCCAATGTGCGTCGGTTTTTCTGAAGAATAACAAAGGATTTGAAAAAACACATAAAGTACACCACACTTTTTCTAATGTACGCCACACTTACCTTTCTGGAACCAAATAGGATGCTTATTTCTTCGTTTTTATACGAAAATTGCTTGAATAAAAAAATGTTATTTGTTTGTTGATAATATGCAAATGTAAAAAGCTATTATTATTTATTTTAACTAACCCACTAATGGTTGTTTTAATGTTGTCTTGTTTTATAAGAATTATGGATCCCAATTCGAGTCTTGGAAAAATTTACTTAGCAGAAAATGTTGTTGAAATCTCAAGTGACAAAGTTGAAGGATCTAGAGATTAGGATTCTCCAGAATATCAAGACTGATGGTTCTAAATAAATGGATCTTTTGTTTTGTTTAGATAAATCTAAACAACTAGATTAGAAACCTTGTGGTGTATATATAAAGACTATGCGGAATTAACCTTTATATACTCAGAAGAAACAATCAAACAATAAACACAGAACTTTCACTTATATTGAACAAATCACAAAACAACTATATGTTTTGCCTAACAACTAATCTATGAATATTGATCTGCTTCTATTGTCTATCAATCATCTATTCTAACTATGCCGTAAGGGTTCCTTTTATACACCAAGGAAAGACCCTAATAGGCTTACAAAACGCGTTAACAGATCATGCATATCTATTCCTAATATAACTCATGCATATCTTATAAGCAGTACTAACTATATAACTAACTGTACTAACTATATGCTGACAGTACTAACATTGTACTAGCAGTACTAACTATAACTAACAATACTAAGTTCTTCAACTAACGGTACTAAGTTCTTCAGCAGCATATCTTGTAGAAGCTCTTTAATTCCCAACAATCCTCCCCTAAACTTATGATTTACCTTTAAATCTTAAGTTTCTTGAATTAAAGCTTTTTGATTTTGAGAGGATTCTTTCAAACACTTTAGCTTCCTTGCTTATTGGTGTTTACAAGCATCTTCATATTCTTTTGCTAAAAAATCACACTAAACCTGTTTTGTAATTTGAGATTTGATAAACTTTATAAGCTCAGATGCCATATCACTTTCTTCTTCTGCTTCAATCTTCAAGTTGATCATCTTCTTCAAGATTTCCTTCTTCATTGGATACTTCTTGTCTACTAGCATGTTAATCTGAATTGAAGTACCATTTAAGAATAAAGAATGAACACCACTGTATTCATGTAGTTTCCACCTCAGCAATTCCCAATAATGTTGGTTCAACCATATGTCATCTTCTTCATTTGGATCAAACATCATTTTCAGATCTCCCTATAAATCTAAATCATGACCTTTAATTGAACGATGTTTATATCTTTCTTGAACCAAACTGTAGAGTTGAAATAGATCTTGTCTGTTAAGTTTTCTTAACAATGCTTGAAAATCTCCATGAAAACTTGAAGTTCCATCAGCTCTTGTAATCTTGCAAACTTCAGAATCTTTTGCTTCTGTCATACCCAGCAAGATATATTCCTAATTTACAATATTATGTTTGTTACAAGACTTCAAAGTTGTCATTTTGATGAATGAAAAGTTTTGAGCTTAACAATGAAATTTTATTAGCAGAAATATCTCAACGGCTCTTTTGTTATGCCTCAAACAGTACTAACGGTCACTTAGCAGTACTAAGTTTGAAATAGCAGTACTAACTGATTAGTTTAGTACTGACAGTTGTAATTTTGAGCAATAGAACTGTTTAACACCAAGCATAACATGAAGTTTATCATACTCCTCTAATGAATCATCTTTCTACTATCCTCCCCTGTTTGACAGAATCTTCTGAAATCAAATACTCTTTTGTTGTAGAACTTGAGCTTGTTTTCCGATCTTCTGACTTTCTTTATCAAACAGTGTTAGAGTCTGAATATAAGTCTTCTTAAAAGCATCTTCCAAACTAGAGACATTCTCAATCAATTTGGTACATAAATGCATTAATTCTATAAGTTACAGATTGTCCTCTCCTCTTTCAAGAGTATAACTTCTTAAGAGATGTAGATCATTGGACTTATAGTTTTTGGCAAATTACTAGCCATAAACGGATTTGATGATTCTTTACCAGTTGCCGTTTGCCCTAGAATAGTCAATGCTTTATTGCAAAACATGGTGCATTGATAACCATATAGTTTTTAGCAAACTATCAGCTATCAACATATTTGAGTAGTCTTTACCAAGAACTGTTTGATCCTGGACTAGCCAACTCTTCACCATGAAGTAAGGTGAGTTGAGAACCCTACAATTTTTGGTAAATTGTCAACCATGAACGGATTTGAAAAGTCTTTACCACAAACCGTTTGCTTATGGACTAGCCAATTCTTATGCCTGTTAAGCATGGTGAATTGATGACCATTTGTTGTGTGGTTGTAACACCAACACTAAAAGACCATCCATTCTGTCATCAAATCCTCCCCTCAAATCCAACTATGATTCTTTGTAGAACCTGCAAATGTTAGTCTAAAACATAGAAAATGCAATAACAGTACTAACATAGCATCATCAAGTATAAGAGAATTAATTTCTCTTGGGAACCCAAGCCATTACTGACTTGTTTCTACCTGTTGGATCAACATAGTCAAATTGCTTACAAACACAAAATCCAGTATTCTTGTAGACATGATTTATCATTTTTACTTTAGGTCTCCATGCCCAGTATGCTGTAGGTTTAACAGCATTAATCCCTTGCTTCCCAACAGTATTAACAGAAATTACATTAGCAGTATTAACTTGGTTACTCAAATTTCTGTTTTTAAGTACTGTTTGTTGGTAAAAAGGTCTTCTTAATGATGAATGTGCCTTTTGAAAAACATTTGTCCTTGGTTTGGCAACATTTGCAAAGGGTTTGTGCACAGCAGTATTAATTGGCCTAGCAGCACTAACTGGTATTAAGCCAGACTTGGTTAAAACTGCTTTTGGAGCAAAATTCCTTTTAGAATTAGAGAAATTTTGATGATTTACCCTCATTGCATTAGTCCAAACTGGTCTAACTTCCCTTTGACCAGTCACCTTTTTCACATTGTTCAAAACAGGTTTTTGTACCATCTTTTTATCATGAAAATCACAGTCTTTAATTAGATGGTTAAAACTCCCACACACAAAACAAGCTTTTGGTGTAAACTGAAATCCAACTCCTAATTTCTTAGGCTTTGGGGTATTCCAGCTTGTACTGTTGTTCCTAGGGTTTTGACTAACTTTCCTAGGTTGATCAGCTTGCTTAGGCTTTTGAACATTAAGGGATTCTAACACCACAGTCTCATCTTCATCACAATCAGAAACCCAATCTTCAATTATTGGAGCATCTGAAGTTTTCTTTACTTCCTTAGAGACATTTTCACTAGCACTCTTAGTTACCTTAACACCATATCCTTCAAATTCAGGTTCTTTAAATTTCTCAATTCCTGAACTTGATAAATCAACACTAGGAGGTGCAAACAAGCCTGTAAGTGGAGGGGGAACAATATTATATCCTAAACCCTTCTTATTATTACCAACTAATTGATTTCCAATCATTTGATCCAGACTTTTAGAGGCATTTTCATAGTTATCAATTTTAAACTGATTTTCCTCTTTTTCTTTCTTAAGTCTTTCTACCTGTTTCTCAAGACCATTAATATCTGAGTCTTTGTAAGAAGCATCTCTTTTAAGAACAACAATTAAATAATAAGCATACTTCATTCTTCTTATAATAGGTACAGTTTTCTTCTACAAAGATAAACCATCCTTTTATAATTAGATAAATCAGATTCAGACTTTCTAAGCTCTACTCTCAACTTATCATACTGAGTTTTAAGATCTTCATAATTTTTAAGACAAGTTTTAGAGCAAGTTTTGTTATTTTGTACCTCAGAATCAGAGAAAGCCATAAGTGCAAAGTTGGTAGAAGCCTCCTCTTGTGCCATGTAACTCCTTCAAATCCTTGTAACCATCTATTGCTTAACAAAGCTTTAGGAGAAGCTTCTTTCACATTCACTGTCCTCCTTGAGCTGTCTTGACTTCTGCTCCTGTTCTCTTGACTCTTAGGATTTCTACACTCTCTAGCAAAATGTCCCAACTTATGACAATTGAAACATTCCACCTTTTTCTTGTCATAACCAGCAGTATCTCTTCCATTGATGACAATCTTTTTACCAGTTCTTTGATAAAACTTTCTTGCTTTCATGCTTAGCAATGCCAATTGCCACTTTAAATCCATTTCATCCAGATCATCCTCATGGATTTGCTCTAGGTCTTCATGAACAACTTGAGACCCATTAGGTTGAGTGGCCAGATAAGCATATACAGTGGCATCACTTAGGCAAGCAGTACTATTATTAGTGCTAGCAGTACTAACAGGAGAACTACCAGTACTAACATGAACATTAGCAATATTATCATCATTTGTACTGCTATGACCTGAGACAAAGGCCAAATTCTGAGAGACTGAGTTTGAGCTAGAGGTTATACTCCTTTTGACTTCTGGTTCAACAATCTTAAAGTTATTGTAAAGATCATCAAAACTTATTGAACCCAGATCTGATTTGTTCCTCCAGACAACAACATGCATACCCCATTCAGTAGGAAGACTTCTTAAAAATTTAAGGTTAAGTTCCTCTGGAGTGATGATTTCACCTAAGATGTTAAAAAAAAAAACTTGGGGGGAACTCACAATCTTATGAAGCCTATTAATATTAGGAGTCAAAGTGACTCTGAGCTAAAGGCTCTGAAGGTTTAATTACATTCTGCTTTAAGAGTGTCTTTTGAGCTTTTCTTGGTGGCTTTAATTTACCACAAATCTTGTTCTATGGCCTCAAATAAGGACTTAGCATCCTTGTGTTTATTGAAAGTAAGCAAATGCTCACTTGGAAGTGTCATCATCAGAATGCTTCGGGCTTTGAGACCATTCTTCTTTAGGATCTTCTCTTCTATAGTAATAGCACCAGGTATTTTTGTAGTAGATGTACCATCTGCCTCTCTAGTGGTTTGAGCTACTGGCTTGAAAGAGTTTCCTTCCTCTATAATCTCCCAGAGAGAATAGTCTTGAAGTTGAATGTATGATTCTATCCTGAGTCTCCATGTGTCATATTCACCTTGCTTAAGAAGTGGCAGTTTTGCAAGAGAATTGTTTTGTCCAAGATCCATGGTTTTTGATTTGGGGAATGAACAGAGAGATGGATCTAGTTTTGCTTCTTCTAAATCAAGGTTTCAGAACACCTGCTTTGATACCACTTGTTAGTTCCAATTGAATGGATCTTTTGTTCTGTTTAGATAAATCTAAAACACAACTAGATTAGGAAAACTTGTGGTGTATATATAAAGACTATGCGGAATTATTTATATATAGATGATACAATAATCATCAACACACGTATTTTACTATTTAAATAAATCACAAAACAAAACTATTGTTTTGCCTAACTGCTATCTATGATATTGATCTGCTTCTATTATCTATAAATGTTATATGTCTAAACTTTGCAGTAAGGGTTCCTTTTATACACCAAGGAAAAAAACCCTAATAGGCTTACAAAACGCGTTAAGAGATCATGCATATCTATTCCTAAAATAACTCATGTATATCTCATAAGCAGTACTAACTATATGACTAATAGTACTAACTATATGCCCACAGTACTAACATTGTACTAGTGGTACTAACTATAACTAACAGTACTAAGTTCTTCAACTAACGGTACTAAGTTCTTCAGCAGCATATCTTATAGAAGCTCTTTAATTCCCAACAACTTTCATATACAAGACCTTGATTATACCAAGTTTTATTGATTCTTGCTTCATCTCCTATACGGTTTATGAAGATAAGAGGGTTTGCCTTTGCTTTTAGATTTCAGATTGTATTAAGACAAGAAAACTTCTCGAGTATATGTGCGTACACGACAATGAAGCTTCCGAGAGTTCAAAACCATCATGGGGAAAATGTGTACATTCGGGACTTAGCTGACTTTGATGTTACCATTCTAACTTCCAGGGGGAAGTAGTGTATACTACTTTACTAGCATGGTTTATGAAGTATACTGCATATGTGAGAAGAATTGATGCTGATTTCTTGCATGCACCCCCGAACGAATATTCACCAAGCCCTAATGACAAGAAGCAGTGGTCGTTGGTGTGGTTTGACTTCTACAATTTCGCTGTGCACGTCAAATGACAGTAGAAGATTGTTCAAGCTACAACAAAGTTTCACAATTTGCTTAAGAGAGGGATGTTGGTTTGGGGGGAAGCTGATTCAGAAACTTTGCCAAAAAGGAGTCTATGAAGAAAGCTTTTCAAGACATGCTGCATGAATTGGGGGGAAGTTAATCCAGTTCATGCATACTACAATGGTTCCTGTACATGTAAAGACAATTAAGATCCAAGATGGAGTACAAGTTTTAAGACAAGGAGAACTCAGAAGACATCTTTAGCTTTAGAAGTGCTTTGGAAGACTTTATTTTATTATAATTGTACTTGATAAGAACATTGTAAGTAATTCCGTATGTGTCCACATATTGGGAGAAGATTGTTAACCTTAAAATATGGTGACAAACACGGAATTACATCAGTTTATTTATAGCGTGTCACATAGGGACTAACAATGACTAGTTACGATAGTTATGTGGCACTATGACTATAAATACCCCCTCCATACTTCCATGGAGGGGTAAAGTTCACTTTTGTAAATGTAGTGCTTGGGAGGTGTGTTTTCTCTCTTAGATACCAATCTTCCCATCTCTTTAACCTTTCAACTCTAAAAAAATGGATATTCATTTATTTCACTTTATCCTACCCTCCTCAGATATGTTTTCATCCCTGATATTACATGTCATTCTTTTTGTCACAAATAATTTTAAATTGAAGTATTATCATCAATAAGTTCTCTGAACCAAAGAATCTAAAATACTTACCTTTTGTGTCACTTGCGAGGTACGGTTCACCTTTGAAAGATAAACAAACTCAAAGAGGGGTATAAGGCGGGTTGTTCCTAGGAACTACGACCCTAAAGGAGAATGGGTTTTAATAGCTTTTCGCTTTCCTACTCCTCCACTCCTTTGTGCGTTTTTCTTTTCGAAGTGCCTTACGAGAAGATTGTGATTATTAGGTTTAGTTGTCTTATTCACGTTGTCCATTTATTAAAAAAATTGTGAATTCATTGTTGATAAAGCAAAAAAGAACCAAAAAAAATTAGTGTAAATTTTTTCTTTTTTATATTTTTGTGCATGCGCACCGTTCTAATCCCGTAATCTTAACCGTCAACAACAACAAGCCCTACCGGGTTTTATTGAACCATTTAATCTTGAAGAACCTATTGAAAATCCCGATCCTCCCATAGTTACGATGGCCGATAATCATACTATGGCTTAATTGCTCGAAGCACCCACCAAGGGTTACGAGGATGCCATCGTTGTTCCCGAGATCACCGCGGAAAACTTTAAGCTTAAGCAGGGTTTGCTTACCCTCGTTCAAAACAAACAATTCTTTGGACATGAAAAAGATAGGACATCAATGCTCACATCCGTTATTTCAACAAGATCACTTCTACGATGGAGTTCCTGAACGTCCCGAGTATGTTGGTAAAGCTTATGCTTTTCCTATTTTCCCTCGAGGGTGCCGCCCGGATTTGGCTTGAGAAAGAACCCCCTCGATCGATTCTAACATGGGATGATCTTGTTTTGAAATTCATCTACAATTTTTTTCCATCCCTCCAAGACAACAAATCTTCGAAATGTAATCACTAGATTTCACAACTATGATTTGATGAGACATTTTTATGAAGGCATGGGACCGATTGCAAATGATCTTCTTCGGGCACTGCAACATCATAGATTTTCGGAATTGCATCAACTCGATACATTTCTATAATGCCGTGATCTCAAATGATATGATTTGTTGTATTCCGACGCGGGTGGTAATTTTGAGATAAATAATTGAGAATGCCATAAGAATCATCGAGAGCAATTCCAAAAGGTCGGTATGCTAGTAACATGCCAGTTGTTGCAAAGGTGGGTTCGAGCACTTACAACACGAGGTATTCTCAACGAGGTAGCCGATCTCACACCACGAGTTGCCGAACTCAAAGGATAGATGAAAACTTTGTTCTCGATAGCGAAAAATACAAGCTCCCGCATCCCATAAAGACAGTCGAGGACAAATGTGTAAAACTTGCGGTGGTGATCATTCTTACCGAATTGGTCCCACACGATGGCAACGTTTATCGTGACAATATTCAAGAATATGTTTCCCAGCCGCGTGGCTAATTTCAATAAAGCAAATAACACGGTTAACGAGCCACGATTGCTAATCAAATTTGACCTCCGGTTTTCCTCCCGTTAAACAAAAACCAAGGTAATAATCAAAACAGTTTTCAACCAAAACTGGGGGGTATATTTACATCCTTTGACCATTCACCAACCCCTCGTTTCTCAAGGAAAAATTATCGACCCCTGGTTTTATTCATTCCTCCGCTTACCTAGCTCCGACTTACAAGCTCCGGATCCTCAAACCCACAAGGTGTGTCAAAAATAATTTTGAGAGCTTCATCAAAGATATATGATGCGGTGATGCAAATCAAGCAATGACCAATTGTCATATAACGGTACTTGCTTAATTAAAATCGTTATATCTAAATGCTGCTTCTACTTCTGGCTCAGCTTCTCTTCCAAGCAACACTATTGCTAACCAACGGGTGATTGAAAAGCAAAAATTCACCACACGTAGTGGGTCATCCACACAAAATCAAATTAACATACACAAAAACCACAATGCCTCACTTATGATTGAACCTCCAAGTTCCACTACGATTTTCTCTTCCTAAGCGCGGTGGAAAATAACAGCCAGAGGTGTCAAAAGGTACGAGTGCCTCCCACTAATAACGGAAGTATCCAAAGATGTCCAACCTTCGGTTGTCTAAGTTCAACCTCATGTATCAAATTCTGAACTCGTTGTTGCTCCCGTTAGTGCTCTAATGCCTAACTCGAAACCGTCAATTCTGTATCCTTCAAGGCGTAATGATGAAAGGCTTTATGAAAAAGCTAAAGACCAAATTGTGAATATTCTCTACAGAAATCCTTTAAAAGATTTGGTTACGTTATTAGCTTAAGGATGCTTTGATTATTATACTACATTTGCCTAGACACTTAAAGCATTAATTAGAAACAAAGAAAATTAAAGGAATTGGCTAGAACCTTGGAATGTGTATTTGCTCAGTGGTTTATCCTTAATAAGTTACCCGAAAAACTTAGAGACCCCAGCAAATTCCTCATCCCATGTTATTTTCCCGGAATGGATGAGTGCTTAGCCTTGGCCGATCTTGGCTCTAGCATAAATCTCATGCCATTATCCGTGTGGGAAAAACTTTCTCTTCCGGTACTCACTCCTACTTGTATGACTCTTGAACTTGCAGACTTTGATTACCCCAAACCGATCGGTATCGGATGATGTCGTCGTAAATGTAGGATAAGTTCTAAATTAAACGGCTGACTTTGTAGTCGTTGGACTTTGGATGTCGATCCTCGGTCCCCTAACTATCGGTAGATCCTTCGTAACAGACCGGAATGCCTTGATAGATGTTTTCAAAAGGAGAATTAAACACTTCTTGTTGGAAAAGATGCCGTAACTTTCAATCTTGTATCAAACTTCGAGGTCCTCCTCTAATTACGATGAGATGACAGCGATCTTGAATCGGCGTCATTGAAATGGCTTGTGAGGACGTATTTTAAAAGTTGTTCTTGGTCTCGTTGTCGGATCGCGTGTGCAATCCCACTCCTTATTATGACCCGATCATTTTTACACTCTTTTTCGACTCTACTCCTTCGGGATAGTGATTTTCTCTTTGAGGAGGTAGATGCTTTCTAGCTCTGAAGATGATCAACTTCACGGAAGTTGATGACTCTTATTTGACCGGAGGGGGTTATTTCCTTCATTCTTTAAAGCTTATCCTAAATTTTAGCCTTATCCCTCCAATCAAGGAAATTATTTGCCGAGTATTTCAAAAAGAATTAAAGTTTGTGAAGCTAAACTGTTAAATCTTCAATTAGATGAACCTCCCGAGGTCAACTCAAGGAACTTACTCTATTCGAATAGCTTTTTTGGAGGATGACGACAGTTGCCCATCATAACTTGTAAAAGACATTGAGTAGGACTGAAAAAAAGGACACTCTCATAAGGTTTTTGAAGGTCATGCAAGCGGAGCAATCGCTTGGAAACTTCAGGACTTAAAGGGTATTAATCCCGGATTTTGTACGCACAGATTCTTATGGAAGAGGATAACATACCGGCGGTCAAACAAAAATACGGGTGAATCCAAAGATCCATGATGTCATCAAAAAGGAGGTTGAAAAACTTCTTGATGCCGGATTAATTTACCCGATCTCGGATAGTCCTTGGGTAAGCCCCGTACATTGCGTACCGAAAAAGGGTGGCTTTACCGTTGTTGAAATAATTGATGAAATGATCTGATCCAACTCGATTGGTTACGGGGTAGACGGGTGTGCATTGACTACCATAAGTTAATGAAAAGCCACTCGTAAAGACCATTTTCTACTTCCCTTTATGGACCAAATGCTCTGAGAGATTAGCGGGAAACGATTACTATTGTTTTCTCGATGGTTTCTCGGGTTACTTTCAAATTCCCATCGATCCTAAAGATCAAGAAAAGACCACATTCACGTGTCCTTATGGAACGTTCGCCTATCGTCGCATGCCTTTCGGCTTATGCAATGTACCGGGCATGTTCTAAAGGTGTATGTTGGCTATCTTTCATGACATGGTCGAAAAAACGATGGAAGTCTTCATGGATGACTTTTTGGTCTTTGGGAATTCATTCAAAAATTGCCTCTCTCACTTGGACAAGATGCTCAAAAGGTGCGAAGACACCAATCTTTGTCTAAATTATGAGAAAAGTTATTTCATGGTCAAGGAGGGCATCGTCCTCGGCCAAAAGATTTCAAAGAACGGGATTGAGGTTGATAAAGCCAAAGTTAATGTGATTGCTAAGTTACCTCATCCCACCACCGTCAAGGATGTTCGGAGTTTTCTCGGTCATGCCAGTTTCTACCGACGGTTCATTAAGGATTTTTCCAAAATTTCCCGACCGATGACTCATCTCCTTAAGAAAAATACTTCGTTCATCTTCTCCGATAATTGTATTCAAGCTTTTCAAACGTTAAAGAAAAAACTTACCGAAGCTGCTATCTTGATTGCCCCAGACTGGGACTTGCCCTTTGAGCTTATGCGCAATGCAAGCGACTTTGCCATAGGTGCGGTCTTGGGGCAACGTCATGAGAAACACTTTAAAGCCTATACCATAGAAACTTTTATGCTAGTAAAACAATGGTGGGGGGGGGGGACCGAGGCGGAATCGCGTTACACTAGGACAGAGAATAAATGTTAGCCGTGGTGTATGCCTTCAAAAAATTCCGGTCTACCTACAACTTGAACATAAGCATTGTGATAAGGATCACTACGCGCCTAAAATATCTCTTTGCTAAAAAAGATTCCAAGGCGATATTTCTCCGGTGGGTTCTCTTCCTTCAAGAGTTCAATTTCAATGTAATTGACACAAAAGGAGCCGAGTATCTCGCGGCCGATCATCTTTCCCGATTAGAAAATCCTTAGGAAAATGTGCTCGGCCCAAAGGAGATAAATGGAAAAAGTTTCCTATCGAGACACTTAATATGGTCTCTTTTCGTTGGATGGACCAAGTACCCCATGGTTTGCACGATTATGAAATTCCCACGCAGGGAATTCATTGTAGAGGAATGTCGTCCAGTAGAAAATAAGTTTTTTCAAAGATGTTTAAACACTCTTTTGGGATGACCATTCCTATTCAAAATTTGTGCGGATCAAGTGATCCGGTGGTATGTGCACGGCAAAGAAGGCTTCGACATACTCTGAAGCTTGCAACATTGGAACCCTCGGGGGGAAATCATGGATGCATATCTCAACTCCAAAAAGGTCTTGATGCTGTTTCTTTTGGCCTACTATTTACAAAGATGCATACGAGTTTATTAAAAACTGTGACTCGTGCCAACGTCAGGGAAAAATTTCACAAAGGGATGAGATCCCTCAAAATTCCATCCATGTTTGTGAAATCTTTTATGTTTGGGGCATTGATTTCATGGGGCCGTTCTCGTCTTCACGAGGGAACAAATATATACTCGTGGCGGTCGACTAGTTGTCAAAATGGGTTGAAGAAAAAGCGCTCCCCAATAACAACGCCCAAGTTGTTTGCAAATTTCTTAAAAGTCTCTTCGCCCGATTCGATGCCCCTCGTGCTATCATAAGTGATCGCGAAACCCATTTTTGCATATGGACCAGTTTGCATAGGTATATGCTTAATACGGATCACTCATCGTCGCTCCACGCGTTATCACACACAAAAAAAGTGGGCACAACGTTGAGGTATCCTTTCGTGGCTTGAAACAAATTCTTGAAAGGACTGTTGGCAAGAACCGTGCCTCTTGGTCGGACAAACTAGATGATGCACTTTGGACCTTTCGTACCACTTATAAAACACCTATCGGGTGTACTCCATACAACCTCGTATATGGAAAGGCATGTCATCTACCGATTGAGCTCGAGCACAAAGCCTACTAGGCCTTGAAGCATGCAAACTTTGACCTTGAGACCGCGAGTGATCACCGAAAATTTTCACTTCAATGAACAAATGATTACTTCTATGATCATGACTTTGAGAACTCTTTGATCTATAAAAAGAAAACAAAGAGGATCCATGACTCAAAGATCAAAAACCTTGTTTTTAACGTCGGTGATCAAGTCCTCCTCTTTAACTCTAGATTGAAGATGTTCTCGGATAAATTGAAATCCTGTTGGTCTGGACCGTTCACCATTGCCTATGTCTTTCCATATGGCACAGTTGAGTTATCTCAAAACTCCAGTCAAAACTTTAAGGTGAACGGTCATCGAATTAAGCACTACTTTAGAGGGGACGTACCAAAATTGGTTGTCTCGGATCTCTAAACCTTCCCCAAGGACAAATGAATTCGGGATTGAGTCAAGCTTAGTGACCCTAAACAACCGCTTCATGGGAGGCACCCCATGCTTATCCTTATATAATATTATGTAGTAATGAAAAAGTGTTTTTTTGTGGGTTTGCCTCTTTCCTTTCTAGTTTGCTTGTGTTTTTGTGATTGTCCAGGATTATCCCGGATTTTTGAAGTCTCTCGTGCTCGTGGTTTTCTCCTTCGATCACAAGAGCTTCAAATCCTCAGCTTCATTTGGGAAATCCAATATCCTAATCTTATCGACTAACGTTTATCTTTAAGCATACTTAATAAATGGCTTAGGATTTACGTAGAGACCCTTCTTAAAACATTGAGGACAATGTTTAGTCTTAGTATGGGGGGATCTTCGATTTGATTGTGCCTGCAGCCGTTGTTTTCACGTAATCCCATTTTTACCACCAAAATTTCAAAAATAAAATAAGTGTTTTGTCACAATTTTAACTTTCCTGCTGGGTAGAATAAGAATAAATTTTGACTCGATCGAGCGTGTTGAGCTCTAGCTTGTTCCTTAACTTTCAGGCTAAGCGTTCGCAAAACTCGCAAAGAACGAAAAAAATAGAGTTAAGTATGAGTTGGATGCTAAACAAGGATTAGTTGGAAATCTTAAGAGCTCATGTATGTAATTTGTGGCTTTTTCTGCCATAAGCTTCTAACCGGATTAATATACTACTGCATAAACACAGTGCTATTTTTGGAGATTAAACTTAAATCAACAATTTTTATGTAGTTAATAGCAAAAATTTTAGTCTTAGTTCAATCTTATACTTAAATTTTTCAAAAAGAAGTCTTCTCTATCTCGTAAAAAAAATGATAATATATTAATGAAAAAATATAATAAATATAACACCTGTGGGCTGATAAAAGTTTGTTGTATCTTGCCGGCTCACAACCGATGTAACAGCCTTCTAAAGAAAGCCCATAGAAAGAATAATAATCCGAGACTGATAAAAGTTTGTTTCATCTTGCCGCCTCACAACCGATGTTGCAGCATTCTAAAAGGTCGAGGGTTACAATTGCATAAATGTTTAATATTTAAGTGTGAATTAATAAATAGATCTCTTTTTGTTAAATTTAAATATGCTTTTGAACTTTGACTATTCTATTTTATAAGCTATGTGTATACGGAAAACCTAAGAGTTTTTGAAACCTAAGGTCCGTGAGTCCCGATACTAGTCTCTGTGGGGTGTCAAAAGCCTGGTCACTTAGCCGCAAGGTTGGGATGTGCCGAGATGAAAGTCGCTACATGGGATGATCTCGCCTTCAAACTCATTATTCTTGAGTGGAACATGAAACATAGAATTTTGCAAAACGTTGATCCATGGTTGAAATTCAAAATAGCACATACACCTAAGATATAATAATTGTCGGAAGTGAAAAGTTCACAAGTTGCAAATATGAAAAGTCGGGGACGATATAGTGTTATCATCTTAACTAATATTTAACTGTGATTTCATTTTAAGCTTGGTTTGGAGCAAGTGAAAAGTCAGGGATGATGAATTTATCCTTTTTGGGGCATTCTCGGATCGAAATGCATCTTGTTCTATGATCCCTAAAAGTTATAAAATAATGAAAGTCAAATAAGTTAGTTAGTTGCTTAAAAAAATACAAAAAAAATAATGAGAAAAAAAAATACAAAAATACAAAAATATTAATGGTAGTAAGTGTAAATATTTAAAAAATAGTAAAAATGGAGCTTTTCAAAACTAATGATTCTTTAATTCCCTTTGATGAACACTTAGTTATTTTTCGAGGTAATTAGTCGAGGGGGATTGAGATTCTTGGTTTTCTAAAGTGTTTACTTATGGCATTGCGTGAGGACACGACAATATCTTAGTATGGGGGATTTTGGTATGTGTTTAATTACACATACCTTTGACCACTAAAAATGAGCTAAAATGACCAAAAACGTACCAAAAATACTTTGTATTTGTATGTTTTGCATTTGTATTGTGCAGGAAACGGATATCCGAGAAAAGGACAAAAATCGAAGCCAAAACGGACAAAACCGAGCACGGGAATGAAAAGAGCGTGATGAAGTCAAATTCAAAGTAAAAAAGTCAACAAAAGTCAAAGTTAAAAAGTCAACCAAGGTCAACCCAAGTCAAAGCAAATACAACTTTAAGGACTGAAGTTGTCAAATCCCTAAAATTGATCTACAAGGACTGAAGTTGCAATAATGCCATATATAACTTTAGGGGCCATTTCTGCTAAACCCTAAAGTTATATAACCAAAAGGACTAACTGTGTAATCACTCTATACACTTTGAGGGGTAATTTATGCCAAGTCTCAAAAATATATACACCACAAGGACTTTACATGCAATATATATATATACGAGTTAAAGGGCCAATGTTGCCAATCTCCCAAACACTCACCCCTGTCATTACCCAAATAGATATAAAAACAGGGCAACTCCCTTTCCCGCCCTTTTTCCCTATTCATGCTCCTTCAACCTCATGTACCTCTGTAGCTAGACAACAAAACCATCACCTCTCATACCCCACACCACACATGCGGTTCTGTCAAGTTAGCAATTTCCCCTAAAACTAGTTGTTCAAGGAATAAGCCAAGAGATGGATGGTTAAGATCATACAACTTGGGGAGCACTCAAATTGGAAGGCCAAGATTGATTTTGGATGCCTCTCACACAACAAACACACTCGTTTTTTCCCTCACAAAAGAAACACATCAGAGAGAGAGAGAGCAATGAAGGGATGACCTAGAATCTTCTTAAGCTTTATTTAAATAGGGATCAATGTAATCCCGAATGAGGCATCTAGTTTTAGGTTTTAACCTAGTTAATATTCAGTTTGTTTTTATATTATTGTCTTTTAAAATTTTCAAGTATTGTAATCTCTTTTTAAGTTAATGAAAGTTTGAAGTTTTCTTTAAAATTCTGTCATTTATGTTAATTGTTGTAAATAATTATGTTTAAGCACCTAACAAAGTTTTGAGTTATTAAAAACTTATATAAAAGCTCATTTCATTTTCTGTCATAAAAATCAAAAATCATAAAAAAATCCAAAAATTTGTCAAGAAAGCAAGGAGCATGGTAAATCTTGGATGGCTGATTAGAGTAAATTCAACCCTTTTTATATAAATTCTGTAAGTTTTAATAAATATAAATATTTTACAAAGGATCAAAAATCCACTAAACAATCATAGGAATCAGGAAGTAGTATATGATTTGATATTCTCGGGTCGTAGTCAATCGAGGAGTGAATTGGAATGTCGAAGTGTCGATTTTGATATTTGATGTATATGATTGAATAGGTATGGGTTGGATTTTCTAAGCTACGAGAAAATTAAGGCAAACTACCACTAAAACGAGAAAATCAGACTAAAATTATACTATAAAACGTTAAACGGAAAGCTAAAATGGACACTCCAATAACCTAATTTTTCAAAATTATGCCAAATTGATTTTTTTTCACTTTTATGGGCTTAATTGACTAAAAAGGAAGTTTAAAGAAAACTAGAACGAAAACGGAGTTAAATTAAGTTCAAAAACGAGAAAACGAAAATCGGGCCCGAGACCCGTGCTTTAAAAACTCAAAATGTGCAAAAATGACCCTATGAAAGTTTTCTATTTTTCCTAAGTGTAATATGACATAAATTAAATTTTCTAAAAAAGAATTATAATTTTTTTGATTTTGATTTAATTTTTAATAATTAAAAACAGTTTAAAAAAATAAATGATTAAAAATAGTAAACAATATGGGAAAAATTCCATTTATTGTAGAAAAAATAAAATTAAGGTTGGCTGGTTATAAGACAAAAATATGCTGGTGGTTTAGTCCCATGCTTATCAAATAAAGCATACGAATAAGCTAAAAAGACTTATGGGCTTATTGGGCTAACAAGACCATATATAATTAATTGTGCACACTTAGGTTGGATGAGCTATTGAAGCAAATGGTTAACATGTATGGCATTTAAACGAGAGGTCAGGGGTTCGAGTCCCACTTTTTATATTGCTACTGTACTTTTTTTTACTTGTGAAAAAAAGCTGAAAATAAGCAAATTTAAAAAAGGATATTTTTTTACAAAACTTAAGTAAGCTGAGTATATTAAGCAAAATAAATGGCAGATGCTAACTTTTTCTTTTAAAACTAAGGCAACAAGAGCTAAACTGCTAGCTATTTGTTAAGATAAATAAGCAAAAGAAAATTGAAGGCAAACAAAAGAAAAACAGATAACTATGGGCCCTAATAAGCCAATCTACACTTTAAGCACAAGGAAAAGATAATAAGCAGGGGAAATAAGCAACTCTAGAAGGCAGACTATACTATCATCCTAAGGCAAAAGAGGCTTAACTGAAAAGGCTCTTAAGGGGCTATATAAGCTAATGCAAGAAAGGAAATAAGCAAAGATAACACTACCCTAACCTAAATAAGCTATAACAACAAAATAAGCAAAAAAGAAAAGGCAGAAAAGCAAGAAAACCTAAATAAGCTATGGTGTCTAAACTAGAAGGCAAACAGTTAAAATCCTCACTAATGGCTTAAATATAAGCCACCTAGAGGGATTCCTAAGGCCTAGGCTTTAAAGGGCTTTATCAGAGGAGTTAAGGGCTTTACATTATGCAAATATCAATTAACATGGATTAAAAACAAGCAAGAAAAAGGGCTCAAAAGGGTGCTATTTTGCACTAAGGCACTATTTTACAAGTAGAAAGGGACAAAAAGCAGTTTTAAAATAAGCTGCAAAGTAAGCTGAAAACCAAAAAGTTAGTTAAAACAGATTGAAAATAGCTTGAGATGAGCTTGTATGCAGAAATTTAAGGACTAAAGACAAATAAACCCATTTGATAAACAAGGGTTGAAAAATAGCAATTTTGACACAAAAGTAAACACTACACAAATTTTAACAGATTGGAAAAGATGCAAAGAAAACCAAAGGGAACTTAACTACTTAATTTTGACACTATGAAAAAAACTCAAAACAGGTTTCAAAAGAGTTTAAAAAGAACTAATCCAAAAAGCATCTAATGAAACAGTTTGTCACTAACAGTTTCAAATAGTTTTTAGAAAAGCTTTAAAAACACTTTTTAGACTTAGAGGCTTATAAAAATCAAATTAAAACACACTCAAGGATGCTTATGCAAGCAAACCAAAATGACCCAAATGCCTTTTAAGCACTTTTAACCCGTTTGACTTGCTAACCCAAACACTCCCTTAAGTCTTGAAAATTAGGTTTTCCTTAACAGAATTTTGAAACAAAGTTATACAAAGACTTTTAAAGATTTAGAAGCTCATAAATAAGCTTTAACAAACAGTATTTAAAAAGTAAATAGTAAATTACAAGGTATTTAGATAAAACAGTAAATTTGCAAGAAATTAAATGACAATTAATAAAAATGACTTGTAAATTAAATTGCAATGAAATTAAATGGTACGAATTTGGTTTTACAAGCTTTTGCCTTGTTAAAAATTAAAATTCTGACTCCTCAAAAACTACACTATTACATGATATTTATACTAAGTTATCTACGGTTTCTGTCTTCAATAGTTGTTGTGTTTCTTGTGCTTCTTTTATGAGGGGAAAGCTTCAATCAATCTTGGCCATAGATCTTTCTTGGAGCCCAAACAAATTCATCATACCCGTTGATATTATTGGCCAATAGGGGCTTGGAGGATTGCCAAGCTGTCAAGTCCATGTGGGTGTGTGAGGATAGTGGTGGTGATGGTTTTGGATGGTTATGGCAGGTTATAAGCCAAAAAAGACAGTGAACAGTGTTTTAATGGCTTTTGGCGGGAAGTGAGTGTGTCTGTTTGTTTATATCTGGGTGCAGGGGAGAAGGTTTTGGGTTTAGGCAGGATTGGCCCTTCACCTTCTATAAGTTAATTACATTCGTGGCCCTTGTAGGTGTAATAACTTTGAGGGTTAGGCAGGAACAGCCCCTCAAAGTTATAAGGGGTTTTGTAAAGTTAGTCCCTAAAGGGACTAACGAAGTTATGGTTAAAGGGTTTTGGGTTTTAACGCCCGTTAGGTGGTTTGGGCTCATTGTTGGGCCGGGAAAGGTTTAATAAGGTACCTGGGCTTTTCATTTGAAGTGGGCTTTATAGTTTTCATAATATATACTAATGGGCTTACCCGGTCCATTAGATAGGTTCGGGTGGGTCTATTAAGTATTCTTCGGTATCGGCTTCGGTTTTGACTGTTGACTTTGTAGGGGTTGACTTTGACTTTTGTTGACTTTGGCTTCGATTTGACTTTGTCTTTTCACGCTTTTCCATTCCATGCTCGATTTTGTCCATTTTTGCTTCCTTTTTCGTCCTTTTGTCGGATATCCATTTCCTGCACAATATAAATGAAAACATACAAATACAATGTATTTTTGGTACGTTTTTGGTCATTTAAGTCCGGTTTTGATGGAAAACGGTATGTGTAATTAAGCACATACCAAAATCCCCCATACTAAGATGTTGCGTGTCCTCACGCAATGCTATGAAGTAAGCACTTAGAAAGATAACGAACAAATTCGATCCCCTCGGACTAATAACCTTCTAAAAGTAGCTAAGCTGTTCGTCAGGGAATTAAAGGACTATAAGTTTTGAAAAGCACGTCTTTACCATTTTTTAAATTATTATACTTCTTATTCCTACATATATTTTTAGTATTTTTTCATTTTTCTACATTTTTTTGTACTTTTCATATTAAGCAACTAACTTATTTGACTTTCGTTATTTTATAATATTTAGGGATCATAGAACAAGATGCATTTCGATCCGAGAATGACCCAAAAAGGATAAATTCATCATCCCCGACTTTTCACTTATTCTAAACCAAGCTTAAAACGAAATCACAGTTAAATATTAGTTAAGATGCTTAATAACACTCATCCTTTTTTTTGGCAGCTTGGAAACTTTTCATGCCCCGTACATTTATTTATATCTTAGGTGTATGTGCTATTTTGAATTTCAACAATGGTAATAATAAAACCCATTTTGTAAAATTTCTTGCTAACGTTCCATCGAGGATTAATGGAGTTTGTAAGGACGAGATCATCCATTGTTAGCGACTTTCGTATCGGCACATCCCAACCTTGCGGTTAAGTGACCAGGCTTTTGACACCCAACAGGGACTTGTATCGGGACTCCTCGGACCTTAGGGTTTCAAAAAATCTTAGGTTTTCCGTTATACACATTGCTTATAAATAGAATAGTCAAGTTCAAAAACATATTTTAAATTTAACAAAAAGAGATCTTTTATTTATTAATTCACACTTAATATTAAACATTTATGTAATTGTAACCCTTGACCTTTTAGAAGGCGGCAACATCGGTTGTGAGCCGGCAAGATGCAGCACACTTTTATCAGTCTCGGATTATTATTCTTACTATGGCTTTCTTTAGAAGGCTGTATTGTGTGTATTGTGTTTTTTTTGTTTTGTACATCGGTTGTGAGCCAGGCTAAGATTGCAACAAAATTTATCAGCCCACAGTTTATATTTATTATATTTTTTCATTTTTCATCATCATTTTTTTTATATATGACAAGACTTCTTTTTGAAAAATTTAAGTATAAATTTGAACTAAGGCTAAAGTTTTTGCTATATACTACATAAAAATTATTGATTTAAGTTTAATCTCCAAAAATAACACGTAAATTAATCAGGTTAAGAGCTTATGGGAGAAAAAGCGACAAATTACACATATGAGCTCTTAAGATTTCCAAATAATCCTTGTTTAGCATCCAACTCATACTTAACTCTATCATTTTTCGTTCTTCGCAAATATTCGCGAACGCTTAGTCTAAAAGTTAAGGAACAAGCTAGAGCTCAACACGCTCGATCAATGTCTAAAAATTTACTCGTATACTACCCAGCAGAAAATATAGGAAAGTTCATAATATTGTGACAAAAACACTTATTTTTATTTTTGAATAATTTTAAATGTTTTCCATTTTTTTGTAATTTGGTGGTAAAAAATCGGGGATTACGTGAAAAACAACGATACAGGCATAATAAATCGAAGATCCTCTCTATACTAAGACTAAACATTGTCCTCAATGTTTTACGAAGGGTCTCTACGTAAATCCTAAGCCGTTTATTAAGTATGCTTAAAGATAAACGTTAGTCGATAAGATTTGGATATTGGATTCCCAAAATGAAGCTGAGGATGTGAAGCTCTTGTGATCGTAGGACAAAAACCGCGAGCATGAGAGGCTTCAAAAAAAATCCGGGAATTCCTAGACAATACAACAATACAAACACGAAACATGGATAATGGAAGAGACGAGCCTCCTCACAACAATAAAACACTTATTCATTACTACTAAGCTAGCATACTACTACTACGGATAAACTAGGATAAGCATGGGGTGCCTCCCATGAAGCGCTTGTTTTAGGTCACTTAGTTGACCTAATCTCCCATACTTGAGCTTGTCAAGTGGGATAGAAGTGGAAACACGAAACATCCATCCAAGACTCGGATGTCCTCTTGGTAAGAGCAAGGAAAAATCTTCATCGGGCTTTCAAGAATTTTGGTGACTTTGAAAGCTTTAGTGCCCCGATGAGATAGTTCCGGGAGAAGAGAGGTATGAACTCTTTTAGAAGTGAGAATCCTAGGGTTGAAATTTTTTTCCTCATTTTCGGATGAAAACGAGAGTACAGCTCCTAGCCCGGGAACTTCTTTGTGGAACAGAAGTTCATAAAGAGGAAAGTGGAGATTTAAAATCTCAAGAATTAAAGAAGCTTTAGTGGTCTTCTTTAATATTCTTATCCAATAGTTGCAATTTGGTGACTTCAATTGAAGGTTCTCATGAATGAGTATAACCGGATTAAATACCTTGTCCTCGTTGTTGGTTGAAGACAAAGCATCAACCTCAGAAAAATCCTCATAGAAAACCGAGTCACACTCGAGAAAAGGAAGGACATTATTTGATTCAGGAAGATCAAGTTCATCAATCAAGATTTTAGAATCTTTGATTTTCTCTTCCTTGAAGTCAAGATGATCATCATATGTTTCACTCTTTACGGGTCTCATGATCAAAAAGGTCATCGTCATAATCATCCCATAATGGTAGGGATGAGTAATCAAGAGCATGTTCATCGGTAAACATCTTAGAAATGGTGTCAGCAAGAGAATTTTCATCAACCGAATCTTCGAGAATAGAATCCATATCCTTGATAGGATCATGGTTAAGCAGAGCACTCAAATTCTAGAGATCTGATTCAGCATCAAGGGATGATTCATCATTTCTGGTGGATATTGTGTTACGAGCGAGTTCATCGGGCAAACTCCTCAAGAGAATAGTTACTAGTTTTAGATATGTGAGACTAGGTGAAGAAGAGGAGGTACTGCAACTTAAAGAATTATGAAAGCGGGGAGAAGAGATGAAGATTACAATTTCCTGGTGGAAATGAATTACTTGCGAGATAAGCTTCGAATTCTTCCTAAATTGACTCACTTTCTTTCGAGGGAGATAAGTGTGGGGGAAGAAGAAGAAGACTTGGTCTCGGGTTCCAAAATCGGAGTGGGATTGCCACTTGATTGATTATAATGATACGGAGGGAGATCTTTGGTTTTATTCAAAGACTTAGAAAGTTCTCAATATGTCTTCCTCTGGATCAAAGTATCATCGCATTACTTCCGGTGAAGTTAAATTGGTATGAGTAGAGACAAGAGAAGTGGGATTGCCAAGTTGGTGATTTGGTTACAACAAATACTTCACGAATTCTCCTCATGTGAAATTTGTAAGACATCATCATGTTGATTGAATTCTTGATGAGGTTTGTCTTGAATAGCTTGAAGTGTCATTTCTCATGTTCAAGACTAGTCTTTCATTACCGTCATGGAGAGTTATTTCTTCCCTATGAATGTCAATCAAAGCACAAGCGGTCCGTAAGAATAGTCTTCCTAAGATGAGGGGACACGTGGATTACTTTTATAATCAACAATGACAAAATCAGCGGGGAATGTGAACTTTCCAACTTGAACAAAGACATCTCTTACAATTCCTTTCGGAGTGCAAATATCACGGTTAGCTAGTTCAAGAGTCATTCGGGTGGGAAATAAGCTCGGTAATCCTACTCTTTTCCCCACCGAGAGTAGCATCAAGTTGATGCTAGCACCTAGATCGGCTAGGGCTTTGCACTTGAGCTCACTAAAACCATACGAAATGAGAAATTTCTCAGGGTCACCTAGCTTTTCGAGAAGCTTCTTTAGGATAACTGCTGAGCAATTTTCACTAACGGGTGTATTTTCCAATTCAATAAGTTTCTCCTTAAGAAAGGAGATATAAAGGCATCTTTTGATATTTTGGGATTAAAATCAATGCATCGGCAAGAGTGATATTGATATGAAGCTGTTTAAACATTTGCCAAAACTTGTGTATTTGGACTTCATCTTTTTCTTTTTGTTTCTCTTGATTCATTCTTGATGGGTAAGGGATATTCGGGTGACGAGGATCCCTTTGATGAATCACAAAATTTCTTTGTTTAGGTTTTTGGACTAGAGGAGGTGGGACCTTGATGGTAAACTCGGAGTTATCAATGGGTCCGTAAAATCTCTTCTTCACGTTCATCCTCCTCCGAATTAATGAATGGAGGAGGCATAGGAACGGTGGGCCATCAAGTGCAAGACACCTTTGAGTGGTTAATGGCTTTCAATTTCCACCTTTATTGGGTTAGCAACGGTGTTGTATGGGAGAGATTACGGTCCCGGAGGTAAGAAGCGGTATTATTTTGATAAGTTTTCTAGCATTACTTTCAAGCTTTGATTTAAAGTAGCCATGTTGTTCATTGAGTTTGCATTGATATTGATCTTGTTTTTCATTAATCTGATGTAGTTGATTCTTGCGATAAAAGCAACCGGAGTTTGTGGTATTAGGGGCTTGATTATTTTGAACCTGTTTTCTGATTATGATTAGCTCCTGGGAAAAAACTGATTTCTACCCTGATTGTTATTTTTTGTGTTGTTTCCCTGATTCTGGTTTTGATAAGGCTGAACCTGGTTGTTTTGATTTTGATTGCTTCGGTTTTGATTTTGATTCACATTAAACCCTGGTGTACAAGAATAATGTTGGAAACGATAGATAAGGCAGATTGCGGTTACTTTAGGTTGGTGGAATTCACCACCTAGTTAGAGGTTCCACAGCATATACGTTCTGATTTTGGCCAACGGTGGCTGGACAATCATTGTAAGAATGAGGACCACCACAAGTCTCGTAACTCGGTGTTACGGTATTAACTTGTTGGTTTGTTTGAAGCATTCTTGTGAAGTTTCTATGCATTTCTTCCATTTGAAGCTTAAGGGATGCTATTTTTGGATTAGAAGAAGTGATAGAACTCGATTGACTCCCATTCTTTGGCGGAAGTATTCACCAATCATTGTGATGGGCGGTCATAATTTCGATGACGATATAAACTATCAGGGCGCTTTTCAATAAAGTCCCCGCTGGCAGCAACATTGTTGGTATCACGATGCCTTAATGTTAACCCATTATAGAAGGTATCTATTTGAGTCACAGGTAACATGTTGTGGTTAGGACATAGATCAATTGAAAGCTTATAACGTTCCTAAGCTTCGAACAATGACTCATCGGGTCATTGACGGAAATTTGTAATATCATTTCTCAACTTTGTCACCATAGAGGGTGGGAAGTATTTTCCGAGAAAGATTTTTGCCATTTGGTCAATAAGAGTTGATAGAATTCATTGGCAATGATCAACCATCGCGGCACAGATCTTGCAAGGAGTAAGGGAAGAGATGTAGACAAAGGGCGTCATCGGAGACCCCATTCACTTTCATACTTTGGGTGACATGCAAAAATTTGTCGAGATACTTGTTGGCATCATCACCCGGTCCGCCAAATGGACACGAATTTTGAACTTGTTGAATCATGTCATTCTTAAGTCCAAAAGTCGTTGCTTGAATTGTAATCGGAGTAATTGGTCCACCTTGACCATTTAAAGATGGTTGGCACAACTCCTCCATATTCTGGAGGTCGGGAACTGGTAAACCACCTCCTCCGGCGGGAGGTGGTCCGGCACCACCGGCTCCATTAGCGGCCATGTCAAAAGGTTCTTCAAAATTAAAAGGTTCAACAACTACCGGTGGGGCTTGTTGTTGAGGACGGTTTTGATTTCGAGATTGAGAACGAGTGCGCATGCACTTAAACTATAAAAAGAAAATTTACACTAATTTTTTTTTGTGTTTATTCAAACAATTTTTACAAATCTATTTTAATAACGAACTAGACACTTAAAAACTAATAATCAACAGCTTCACGTAGATCTTTAACAAGAATTAACTTTAATGGTGAGCGGTTGTTGCTAGTGAACAAAAGGTTAAGTTTTTGTTATTTGGTTCGGGACAAAACTTATTAATGGATATTAATTCAGTTGAAAGTATTATATGTTGGTGTTCTTTTACCAACTTGATGATTTTTATTGATAATTAAGGATAATTTTTTTTATATTTTTTATTTTTCTTGATTATTTTGGTTTTTATATATATAAATATACTAATAAAAATGAAAAATATTTTTGTATTTTTGTTTTTATAAAGAAAGTAACTCCACAAGGAAGGATCTTAAAAGCACTAATTGTCAAACTTCAAAACGACAAACGCTTATACACTCCTCCCCGGCAGTGGCGCCAAACATTGATTGGAGTAAATTTAACCCTTTTTATATAAATATATAAATATAAATAAATATAAATATATAACAAGGATCAAAATCCACAAAATCAATAGAATCCGGAAGTAGTATATGATTTGATATTCCCGGGTCGTAGTCCTAACGAGGAGTGAATTGGAAAGTCGAGAGTCGGTTTGATATTTGATGTTTGGTTGAAAAGGTATGAAGTTTGGATTTTCTAAAGCTATGAGAAAATAAGGCAAACTTCACTAAAAACGAGAAAAAATCACACATCAATCATTACTTTAAAAACGGAAACGCGGAAAGCTAAATCGACACACCAAAAAACCCTAATTTGTCAAAATTATGCCAAATTGATTTTTTTTCCTTTTATTAGACTTAAATTGGACTAAAAGGAAGTTTTAATAAAAACTAGAACGGATAACGGAGTGATATTTAAGTTCAAAACGAAGGAAACGAAAATAGGACGGACACGTGCTTGAAAAACTCAAAATGTGCAAAAATGACCCTATGAAAGTTTTCCTATTTTTCCTAAGTGTAATATGACAAAATAAAATTTAAAAAAGAAAAATATTTTTTTGATTTTTATTTAATTTTTAATAATTAAAAAACAGATTTAAAGAAAATAAATGATAAAAAATAGTAAACAAAATGGGAAAAATCCCAAAAAATGCAGAAAAATAAATTAAGGTGGGCTGGTTCTAAGAAAATAAGCTAGTGGTCCCAGCTTATCAAATAAGCAGCGAAATAAGCTAAAAAGGCTTATGGGCTTATTGGGCTAACAAGACCATATATAATTAATTGTGCACACTTAGGTTGGATGAGCTATTGAAGCAAATGGTTAACACGTATGGCATTTAAACGAGAGGTCAGGGGTTCGAGTCCCACTTTTTATATTGCTACAGTACTTTTTTTTACTTGTGAAAAAAAGCTGAAAATAAGCAAATTTAAAAAAGGATATTTTTTTACAAAACTTAAGTAAGCTGAGTATATTAAGCAAAGTAAATGGCAGAAGCTAACTTTTCTTTCAAAACTAAGGCAACAAGACCTAAACTGCTAGCTATTTGTTAAGATAAATAAGCAAAAGAAAATTGAAGGCAAGCAAAAAAAACAGATAAAAACTATGGGCCCTAATTAATGCACAAGGAAAAGAGATTATGCAGGGGAAATAAAGCAAATCTGAAGGCAGACTTTACTATAATACTAGGCAAATGAGGCTAAATGAAAAGGCTATTAAGGGGCATATAAGCTAATGGAAGAAAGGAAATAAGCAAAGATAACACTACCCTAACCTAAATAAGCTATAACAACAAAATAAGCAAAAAAGAAAAGACAGAAAAGCAAGAAAACCTAAATAAGCTACGGTGTCTAAACTAGAAGGCAAACAGTTAAAATCCTCACTAATGGCTTAAATATAAGCCACTAAAGGGATTCTAAGGCATATGGCTTGAGGGCTTTAAAGAGGAGTTTAAGGGCTTTTCATAAATGCAAATGTCTAATAACATGGATTAAAAACAAGCAAGAAAAAGGGCTCAAAAGGGTGCTGTTTTGCACCAGGGCACTATTTTACAAGTAGAAAGGGACAAAAAGCAGTTTTAAAATAAGCTGCAAATTAAGCTCAAAACCAAAAAGTTAGTTAAAACAGATTGAAAATAGCTTGAGATGAGCTTGTATGCAAAAATTTAGGGACTAAAGACAAATAAACCCATCTGATAACAAGGGTTGAAAAATAGCAATTTTGACAAAAAAGTAAACACTACACAAATTTTGACAGATTGGAAAAGATGCAAAGAAAACCAAAGGGAACTTAAATACTTAATTTTGAAACTATGAAAAGAAATCTAAATAGGTTTCAAAAATTAAGTAGTTGAGTTCCCTTTGGTTTTCTTTGCATCTTTTCCAATCTGTCAAAATTTGTGTAGTGTTTACTTTTGTGTCAAAATTGCTATTTTTCAACCCCTGTTATCAAATGGTTTTATTTGTGTTTAGTCCCTAAATTTTTGCATACAAGCTCATCTCAAGCTATTTTCAATCTGTTTTAACTAACTTTTTGGTTTTGAGCTTAATTTGCAGCTTATTTTAAAACTGCTTTTTGTCCCTTTCTACTTGTAAAATAGTGCCCTGGTGCAAAACAGCACCCTTTTAAGCCCTTTTTCTTGCTTGTTTTTAATCCTTATTATTAGATATTTGCATTTATGAAAAGCCCTTAAGCTCCTCTTTAAAGCCCTTCAAGCCTTAGGCCTTAGGAATCCCTCTAGGTGGCTTATATTTAAGCCATTAGTGAGGATTTTAACTGTTTACCTTCTAGTTTAGACACCGTAGCTTATTTAGGTTTTCTTGCTTTTCTGTCTTTTCTTTTTTGCTTATTTTGTTGTTATAGCTTATTTAGGTTAGGGTAGTGTTATCTTTGCTTATTTCCTTTCTTGCATTAGCTTATATAGCCCCTTAAGAGCCTTTTCAGTTAAGCCTCTTTTGCCTTAGGATGATAGTATAGTCTGCCTTCTAGAGTTGCTTATTTCCCCTGCTTATTCTCTTTTCCTTGTGCTTTATTAGGGCCCATAGTTATCTGTTTTTTTTGCTTGCCTTCAATTTTCTTTTGCTTATTTATCTTAACAAATAGCTAGCAGTTTAGGTCTTTGTTTTATCGCCCTTTGTTTTGAAAAGTAAAGTTAGCTATTAGCCAATTTACTTTGCTTAATTTACTCTGCCTTACTTAAGTTTTGTAAAAATATTATCCTTTTCTAAATTAGCTTATTTTCTGCTTTTTTTTTCACAAGTAAAATTATGTACTGTAGCAATTTAAAGTAGGGACTCGAACCCCTGACCTTTTTTCGTTTTTTTAAATTCATTCGTGATAACCATTTGCTTTCAATAGCTCATCCAATACTAAGTGTGAACAATTAATTATATTGGTCTTTGTTAGCCCAATTAAGCCCATAAGCCTTTTTTTATCTACCTTTCACATTAAAACTCACACCGCCCTCCCTTTTTTAGCTTATTCGATCCTGCTTATTTAGTTTACTGGGACAACTAGTTAGGTTTTCTTAGAACACAGGATCTTATTTTATTTTTCTGCCATTTTTTTTTTGGGTTTTTTACCATTTTTGGTTACTATTTTTTTATTTTTTTTTTCATTTATATCTGATTTTTATTTATTTTTACTATTATTTATATATATCTTATAATTTTTTTTATTTTTTAGAAAATTTTTTTAGTCATATTCACTTGGATAAATAGAAAACTTTCATAGGGTCATTTTTGCACATTTTGAGTTTTTAAAGCACGGGTCTCGGGCCCGATTTTCGTTTTCTCGTTTTTGAACTTAATTTCACTCCGTTTTCGTTCTAGTTTTATTAAAACTTCCTTTTTAGTCAAATTAAGATATTAAAAAGTGAAAAAATCAATTTAGCATAAGTTTGAAAAATTAGGGTTTTTGGTGTGTCGTTTTAGTTCCCGTTTCCGTTTTTTAGTATATTTTGTGTGATTTCTCGTTTTTTAGTGTAGTTTGCCTTAATTTTCTCATAGCTTTAGAAAATCAAACTCATACCTTTTTCATTCAAACATCAAATATCAAACCGACTCTCGACTTTCCAATTCACTCCTCGTTAGGACTACGACCCGGGAATATCAAATCATATACTACTTCCGGATTCTATTGATTTTGTGGATTTTGATCCTTGTTATATATTTATATTTATTTATATTTATATATTTATATAAAAAGGGTTAAATTTACTCCAATCAATGTTTGGCGCCACTGCCGGGGAGGAGTGTATAAGCGTTTGTCGTTTTGAAGTTTGACAATTAGTGCTTTTAGATCCTTACATTGTGGAGTAATTTCTTTTAAAAAAACAAAAATCCTAAATATTTTTCTTTTTGATTAGTATTTTTATAAATATAAAAAACCATATAATCAAAGGAAAAATAAAATTTATAAAAAAAATTATCTTAATTATCAATAAAATGCATCAAGTTGGTTATTTATAAAAAGAACACAAACATTATAATATCTTTCATGAAAGTAATTATCCATTAATAAGTTCCCGAACCAAATAATCAAAAACTTACCTTTTGTGTCACTAGCAACATACCGCTCACCTTTAAAAGTTAATTCTTTTAAAGATCTACCGTGAAGCTTGTTGATTATTAGGTTTAAGTGTCTTGTTCGTTATTAAAATAGATTGTGAAAAATTGTTGAAAAAAAACAAATATAATAATAGTGTAAATTTTCTTTTCTTTTTATAAGTTTAAGTGCATGCGCACTCGTTCTCAATCTCGAAATCAAAACCGTCCTCAACAACAAGCCCCACCGGTAGTTGTTGAACCTTTTAATTTTGAAGAACCTTTTGACATGGCCGCTAATGGAGCCGGTGGTGCCGGACCACCTCCCGCTGGAGGAGGTGGTTTACCAGTTCCCGACCTCCAGAATTGGAGGAGTTGTGCCAACCATCTTTAAATGGTACAAGGTTTGCGTGTGGATTTTTAGCTGTTGGGACAATTAACTCCGTTACAATTCAAGCATACGACTTTTGGACTTAAAGAATGACATGATTCAACAAGTTCAAAATTCGTTGTACTTTTGGGCGGACCGGGGTGATGTTCCAACAAGTATCTCGACAATGTTTTTGCATGTCACCCAAAGTATGAAAGTGAATGGGGTCTCCGATGACGCCCTTCGTCTATATCTCTTCCCTTACTCCTTGCAACATCGTGCCGCCGAATGGTTTGATCGTTTGCCAAGGAATTCTATCTACTATTTTGACAAAATGGCAAAAATTCTTATCGGAAAATACTTTCCCACCCTTATGGTGACAAGTTGAGAATGATTTTACATATTTCCGTCAATGAACGATGGTCATTGTTCGATTGCTTAGGAACGTTATAAGCTTTCAATTGATCTAATGTCCTAACCACAACATGTTACCTGTGACTCAAATAGATACCTTCTATAATGGGTTAACATTAAGGCATCGTGATACCATCAATGTTGCTGCTGGCGGGACCTTTATGAAAAGGCGCCCTGAAGAGTGTTATGATCTCATCGAAAATATGACCGCCCATCACAATGATTGGGATACTTCCGCTCAAAGAATGAGTCATCGAGTTCTATCACTTTCTTCTAATCCAAAAATAGCAATCCCCTTAGATTCAAATGATGAAATCATAAGCTAAAAAAACACATAAGTACTTAATCTAAAATTACAAACCAAACAGCCCAAACCAGTAACTTTGAGCTTATTTTGAGATAAGCAAACAGATCCTTGTGGTAATTAGCCCTACACCTACTTAAAGCCTAGCCTAAAAGCTACTTGAAACTATATTCAAAAGACATTTTGAACATCAATTAAGCATTGAAAAAGCATGATGAAAAAGCTACTTGCTACTGTTTTTGATGTTTTTGGTTTTTTTTATGAAAAGACTAAATTAAGCTAAACCTGACTTTATTAAGCTAAAGACAACTAAACAATAATCTAATAATCAAGAAAAAGCAAAAATTAAGCAAAAACTACAGGCAATAAGCTAAAAATCTCTAATAAGCACTTAATAAGAACTGCAAACCCAAACAGTCCCTAAGGTGACTTTGAGCTTATTTTCCTATAAGCTGAAAGAACCTTATGGAAAAATAGCTTATACAAACTTAAAGCTTAACTTCCAAAGTACTAAAAACAGCTTTTAGAAAATGGTTTGAAAATCAAATGCTTAATGAAAAAGCTATCTGAAAAATACATACTGAGTATGTTTTTGTTTTTTTTAAAAGAAAAAATTGCTATTTCTAAGCTTTAAAACAGATGACTTAATAAGCTAATTTCTAAAAACTAAATTCAAACAGATTAACTATGACCTATAATCTACTTATGCTCTTAAAATCAAATCCTAAAATCTATTATTACCCTCTGATAAATGAGCTTGAAAATGGCTACTTGACTATAATGCTATCTGATACAATTGACCTAATAATAACCAAAACTCTAAATAACCAAATGCAGTCCTAAGGACTAGATTACTACACTTGCAGATCAACAAACTAAGATCAAAGAGAATAAAGCTACAGCTAAAATAAACTAGAGCTTAAATTGAACTATGACCTGAATTTATTTAAGCAGATTCTATCAACTATTAACTAAATTGATTAAAAACAGATTAAAACCTTCAAGGGCCTTAAAACTTGGATTCATAAACTTAAATTTAAAGTTTCAAAATGATTTAAAAGACCACAAGGCTATGACAATACTAACTCAAGTTAGTACTGCCATAAGCCAAACACTCTTTTAAATCACTCAAACCTATTTTAAACTTATAAATATGAATTTTAAGACACAAGTTGCAAATACCAGATGACTACAAGCTTATTATGAACCTAGGGAACAGGTTTAAGCAAACAATTAAGCCAGAACATTAAGCTATAATATTATGCTACTATTTTTTACTTTTTTACAGTTTTAAGGCAAATGACAAGCAAATTAAGTTCTAAGCTAACAATTACACATAATAAGTATCTAACATCTATAATAAGCATTAAAAGCTACACTAAACAGAAATTAGCAAGCAATAAGTAATAATAAGCTGAAATTTAAAAATAAGCTATAAAAAGGAATTTGATAACTTACAATAGCCTTTGCTCTAAACTAGGCTAAGATTAAGCTCAAATGAGCTATCAACAAGCTCCAGCTTATCTTTAGATAAGCTGGTGAGGTCCTGGAAGTCCTTTCATGATTGACTTCCCTTCCATGTTAAGCTGAGGTAATTTTTAGGGGTAGATTGAGTATGATAAGCTCAGTAAATCTTTGATGGCTTTACTGAGTAAACAGCTAGCTTATGAGTAGATTTAAGAGCTTATTGAGCTTAAGTGAACAAAAGAGAGCTTATTTAAACATTTTGCATAAAAGTAAATAAAAGACAATTAAATTATGAGTAAACTTAACTTTTATTAATAGATAAACATTAAATTGAAATTACAATGAAATTACAATGACTGAAAATGAGATTACAACTTGAAAATGAAATTACAATGACTGAAAACATTAAATTGAAAATTATATTTGCTAAATTTAAAAGCTACACTAAGCTGCTGAAAACTAACTACTCCCCCATGCTCTTTGTGAGTGAGAGGATGCTTGTATTTATAGCAGGAGAAGGAAGATTCTAGGTCTTCAAGTCTGTTAGACGCTCCAAATGATCCTGTCCCTTCTTTGCTTCCAATCATTAGCTGCCCAATCTTATCCGTTAGATCAAAATGCGATCACTCGGATTGCTAGCGTGGCAATCCGTGTGTCAGAGGCTGTTGTGCTTCTTTAGGCTTAGTTTTAGTGTAAAAATCCATTCCTTGTGTGTTTGTTTGAAACCAACGTGTCATTCCCCTTGACATCTTGACCAATGAGAGCTCTCTTATGACGTTTCCTTTTGCTGACATGTAGCATAGCACTTGAATCTTTGTTCCTCGTCAACAATTAAGATTTACCCTTTGTTTTTTATGCAGGGTAAAGATGGGGAAGATGATGAACAGTAAACCATTTCTCGCGCCATTTCTTTGTATTTTAACCGTTTGGGGGTTTGAGTGGGGGAAAAAGATGGTTGACTTGGGCTTGTGGGGTTTAGGCCATAGGTTATGGGTTAACAGGTTTTGGTGTTGGGTTTATATAAGAGATAACGACTGTTATCTCTTTAATATAAAAGAGATAATGGTGTTAGGGTCTTTGGGCTATTTATGTAATATGTATAACTTTAGGGGCTTGTTTGGGATTTTTTAGGGTTTTGGCATCTTGTGGTTGACTATGTTTGACCAAGGGTTGACTTGTGTTGACCAAAGCTAGAAAGTTTCCATCTTTTGTGTGTTCTTCTGTTCCCGTGTTTGTCCGGTTTTAACCGTTTACTTGTGATTTTTGCATATATGTACCTACACATTCACAAACAACAAAATACACAAATACAAGCATATTTTTGGACATTTTGATCATTTAAGGGTTATTTTTTATATGCAAAAGATATGTGATTTCTCACATATCAGGGACGTACCAAAATTGGTTGTCCCGGATCTCCAAACCTTCCCCAAGGACAAATGAATTCGGGGATTGGGTCAAGCTTAGTGACCCTAAACAAGCGATTCGTGGGAAGCAACCCATGCTTATCCTTAGTTGTATTATGTAGTAATGAATAAGTGTTTTTTTTGTTGTGAGATGGTGTGCCACTTTCCTTTCTCGTTTGCTTGTGTTTTTGTGATTGTCCAGGATTGTCCCGGATTTTTAAAGCCTCTCGTGCTCGCGGTTTTGCCGTTCGATCACTCGAGCTTCAAATCCTCAGCTTCATTTGGGAAATCCAATATCCTAATCTTATCGACTAACGTTTATCTTTAAGCATACTTAATAAACGGCTTAGGATTTACATAGAGACCCTTCTTAAAACATTGAGGACAATGTTTAATTCTAGTATGGGGGGATCTATCGATTTGATTGTGCCTGCAGTCGTTGTTTTCACGTAATCCCATTTTTACCACCAAAATTTCAAAAAAAAATGAAAAAATTTAAAAATTTTCAAAAATAAAATAAGTGTTTTGTCACAATTTTGACTTTCCTGCTGGGTAGAATGAGAATAAATTTTGACCCGATCGAGCATGTTGAGCTCTAGCTTGTTCCTTAACGTTTAGGCTAAGCATTCGCGGATTTTCGCGAAGAACGAAAAATGATAGAGTTAAGTATGAGTTGGATGCTAATCAAAGGAATAGTTAAAACTAAGAGCTCATGTATGTAAACTTGTGGCGTTTTCTTTCAGAATCTCTTAACCGGACTAATCATACGTGCTATTTTTGGAGATTAAACTTAAATCAACAAATTTTATGTAGTTAATAGCAAAAATTTTAGTCTTAGTTCAAATTTATACTTAAATTTTTCAAAAAGAAGTCTTCTCTATATATTATACAAAAATAAAAAAAATAAAAAAATAATAAAAAATAAAAAATGAAAAAATATAATAAATATAAACTGTGGGCTGATAAAAGTTTGCTGTATCTTGCCGGCTCACAACCGATGTTGCAGCCTTCTAAAAGGTCAAGGAAATCACCGAGGTCGAAATAAGACTCCTGGACCATGGTCGGCTCGCATACCGATGTGGCAGTTGTTTAAAGGACCGAGGTTTAATAATGATACGGCCTTCTAAAAGGACGAGGGTTACAATTGCATCAATATCTTGTTTAATAGTAAGTGTGAATTAATAAATAGATCTCTTTTTGTTAAATTTAAATATGCTTTTGAACTTTGACTATTCTATTTTAAGTTTTTAAAATAAGCTATGTATATACGGGAAACCTAAGAGTTTTTGAAACCTAAGGTCCGTGAATCCCGATACTAGTCTCTGTGGGGTGTCAAAAGCCTGGTCACTTAGCCGCAAGGTTGGGATGTGCCAAGACGAAAGTCGCTACATGGGATGATCTCGCCTTCAAACTCATTATTCTCGGGTGGAACGTGAAACATAGAATTTTGCAAAATGTTGATCCATGGCTGAAATTTAAAATAGCACATACACCTAAGATATAATAATTGTCGAGAGTGAAAAGTGCACTAGTTGCAAATATGAGTAGTGTTAGCATCTTAACTGATATTTAACTGTGATTTCATTTTAAGCTTGGTTTGGAGCAAGTGAAAAGTCAGGGACATTGAATTTATCCTTTTTGGGGGGCATTTTCGGATCGAAATGCATCTTGTTCTATAATCCCTAACGGTTATGAAAATAACAAAAGTCAAATTAGTTAATTGTTAATATAATAATAATAATAATAGGAAAAATACAAAAATATTAGTGGTAATAAGTGTATATCTTTGAAAATGGTAAAAACGGGGCTTCTCTAAACTATTGATTCTTTAATTCCCCTCGATGAACACTTAGCTACTTTTCGAGGTAATTAGTCGAGGGGAATCAAGATTCTTAGTTTTCTAAGTGCTTACTTATAGCATTGCGTGAGGACACGACAATAGTTTAGTATGGGGGATTTTGGTATGTGTTTAATTACACATACCTTTGACCACTAAAACCGGACTTAAATGACTAAAAACGTACCAAAAATACATTGTATTTGTATGTTTTGCATTTGTATTATGCAGGAAATGGATATCCAAGAAAAGGACAAAAATCAAAGCCAAAACGACAAAACCGAGCACGAGAACGAAAAGAGCGTGAAGCAAAAATCAAAATCGAAGCCAAGTCAAAGAGTCAAGATCAAGTCAAAGTAAACCCCGGGAAGTGGCCGTGGAAAGAGCATCAAAGCCCAAAACCCATTTCCTATTACACTCGGCCCAAATCTAAAAAAAAAGCCCAAAGGCTTAACTCTGTTAATAGTTAACAGCCTTAACCAAAGGCTGTTAAGCCTTGTTAATGTCACAAGGACCTTTCATGCAATAGCTCTTATTACCTTCAAGGGGAAAAGCTGCCAATCCTCAAAACTATTTCATATCACACAAGGATTGTGGCTGTAATTGTGAAATACACCTTGGGGAACTATTTCTGCCATTTCACCAAACTTTACTCAGTTAACTCAATTTAAAAATGGCGCGTGTACTATTCATCTTCTCCCACACACGCTTTGTGTGTGTGTCATCACCTTGCAACAAGAGTCCCAAACACCACCAATCCACTCCAAACTTCATAAAAATCTTATCCCACCACACTAACAGCCAAATTCCAGCTTGGCAATCCCTCACCACCTTATTCTACTAAGAAAGAAGACAAATATTGTATGGACAAGATCATATGACTTGGGGACTACTCATTTTGGACGACTGAGATCAATTGAGGCTTATACTCTCACAAAACAAACACACCCTCAACAAAGAAACACACACAGCTTGGAAAGACTAGAACATCATTAGCGCTTAATATACATCAGGTCACTGTAGCCATTTGGCAAGTAGTTTTTTATATATAGTTTTAACCTAGTTTTTAGTTTTTAGCTTATTTACTTTATTGTCTTTTAAATTACCAAGTAATGGTAAGCTTTTTTAATCGTCTTAAATGCAAAATTCTATGTTTTAAGTTAATTTGTTGATTTTCTTGTTTCTCACATATTTGGTTAAAAAGTCTTCTACAATCTGTTTAAGCTTTCTTTAAAACTATAAGCGAAATCTGTTTTTTAAGTTAAATTTCAAAAGTTAAGAATATTTTTGTATAAAACAAAAAAATCCACCCTTAAAATAACCTCAGCTTCTTTAGATGATAAGCTAGCAAGGGAAGAGCTTATAGACAATACTAGCTTGTCTTTTGATAAGCTAGAGCTTAGTAGAATAGCTCTAAAAGCAGTATTTGCCCTGTTTTGAGCAAGGGTATTTGTAAGTTTCCACTTTCCATTTTCTTGCATTTTACTACTCATTTGCTTATTTTCTGCTTATTTATGCTGTTTACTGCTTATTCATGTTATTTATTGCTTATTTGACTTTATTTGATGGTTTCATGTTCTTTAGTTAAGTTTTATTCAAAACTGTCCATTTATGTGCTTATACTGCATATTTCTTATTTGCTATTCTTAGTGCTTATTTCTATTTGGATGTTGGTTATTTCTGCTATCTATTGATTGCTTCACGTAAACTGTTCTTCCAGCCATCTGAGCTTAAAACTCTTTAAAGTAGCTTAAAAATTGGCTTAGTGAAATTAAAGGGGTGTTTGGGTCAAGAGGGCAAAGTGGGTCAAAAGGTATTAAAAAACCTTTGGGTCACTTGGTAATCTTTAACAAGCTGTCTTAAGTTGTTCTTAATTAGTTTTTTCCAAGGTTTTAAAGTATTAAACTTGTTTTAATAGGTGTTTTTCTCATGTGTCTGTGAAGACTGTGGGGCTCAAAATTATTTTTTAAAGGTGCTCATTTTATTTAGTTTATTCAAACAAATGCTCTTTCTGACTCTTTTGTTTTCTCAGTGTTCCATTTTTGAGTCCCTAATGCAGTAATGTGTGTGCCTATTAGGTTTTAGTATCATTTTACCAAAATCTCGTCAAGTCAACTTAGGTCTTTAATAAGCCATCTTAATCTTAGATTTCAGATAGTAAACATAGGATTTAAGACTTAAAATTTGGTGTACAAATAGGTTTTAAGTCAAACTCCATATGTTTTCATTTAGTTTTCATTTTGAAGCTTATTTGTCAGCTTATTTGTAGGCCTGCTTATTGCCTTTTTTGGTCTTTTAGCAAATGTGCACAAACAACTCCAGCATATGCTGTCCTGAGTAAGCCCATTGTCATATTTGACCTTTAGTACTTATTTGACCCTTTCAATTATTTTTAGTTGCTGATTTTTATAGACCACTTGGACAATCTTTAAGATAGTTTAAGGCTGTTAAGCCATTAGGATCCCCTCTAAGTGCGGTAAAAATAAGCCGCCCCAAAGGTGCCCCCTTTGCTGTTTGTCCTTTCTTGCTTTGTGCCTTCTACGTTATTTACTTTTTCTCTATATGGCCTTGTCTTTTCTGTGCCTTTCATCTTGTGCTTGAAACACTTATCTCCGTTAATGTCGGAGCTTGCCATCTATTTTTGCTTAATTGTGAATTTCATTAGCTTATCTTGCCTTAAACATTCTTAACAGTTTTGCTTATATGCCTTTATGTAAAACAAAATTCCTTCTGCCCTTTTTAATTGCATATTTGCCATCTATTTCTTGCATTTTTATAAAGTTGTTCTTTTTAATTGTGCTTATCTTTGTCTGTTTTGTAAGTATTTAAAAAAAAGAAAAAAAAGATAGATTACAAAAAAGGGAGACTCAAGGTTTGAACCCTGGACCTCCCCTTTACCAAACAAACGACTCACAAACACACTCTGCTACCATTGTGCTTCAATAGCTCATCTGGTATTGTTTTGCAACCATTATTGTTTTATCCACTCTTGAGCCCATTAAGCCCAAACCAAGCCGTAGCTTATTTAGTCCATTTGTGAGCTTATTAAATAAGCTGACTGTGTGTGCTTATTTTGTCCTAACAGTCCTGCTATATTCTGGACTTTCTGTGCATTTTTGGGATTTTTCCAATTACTTTCCTATTTTTTATCATTTTTCTTAGTTTAAAAATTTAAAAAGTCATTTAAAAATAGTAAATTAATTCAGAAAAATACAAAAAAAAAGTTTTTAGTTTTAGAATAAATATTTTTAGTTTACAAACTTTAAAAACATTTATATCCTTTTTAGATTTTAAATTCCATTTTTAACTTTTTAATTTTAATTTAGAAATTAGTTTTTAATTATAAAAAGTAGTGAAAAATATTATTTTTTGCTGGTAGTTTTATCAATTGTTTTGACTTTTTCTAGGGTCCAGAACATTCAGTTTTAAAATTTTTAAGGATTAATTTGTCATTTTTTAGGATTTTAAATAGATTAAATTAGTTTTTAGTTCACAAAAAATTATCAAAAAGCGAAAAAAAAAATTTCCTTTTAGAAAATTTTCTTTTGTCATATTTGAACTTTAGAAACTAAGTTTGAATTTTAAAGTTCTTTTGGCCTATCTTTGATAATTTAGCGCAGTTTTAGGATCTCCGTTTTGCATTTTTAGTTTAAATTATGCTGCCCTTAGTTTAGCATTTTTAGTGGTAAAATTGCATTATTTATTTTTCCGTATTAAAGAAACCAATCCAAATTTTGGTCCCATTCAAGAAGTCGATTCTCCAAACCGGAACTCTCGGCTTTCAAATTGCATTGCCTCGTTGGGGAAACGACCCGAGAATACATACTCCCGGATTAGCTACAATTGAGAGGTTTTTTGTTGTTGAATTCTTATTATATATTTATATATTTATTATATTTATTATATATTAAGGGTTGAATTTTAATAAATCAGTTTTTGTAGCCGCTGCCGGGGAGGATTGTATACGATTGTTGAGCCGTTTGACAATTTATATTTGAAGATCCTTCAGTGTGAAGTTATATTTAGCTTATTTAGTCTTAAAAAGAAAACACAAAAAGATTTTCTTTTATTATAACTCACTCCATACCATTTTATCCCACACAAAAATACTCATAATAAAAAAAACGAAAACCCAAATAAAAAATAAAAACATTGTCCATAAAAAGAAAAAAATTACCAAGTTGGTAAAAGAACACCAACAAAAATAATACTTTTAACTGAAGTATCATCCATTCATAATATCCAGCGCCCTAGATCAAAAACTCACCTTTTGTGGTCTCTCGCGAATATACGGCTCCCTTTGAAAGTTAAACAAACACCTTTGTGCGTTTTTCTTCTTCGAAGAGTTACCGGAAGCGAGTTGATTATTAAGGTTTAAGTGATCTTATCTCATTGTCTATTAAAAATATATTGTGAAATAAATGTTTGAAAAAAACCAAAAAAAAATTAGTAAATAAAATTTTCTGTTTACATTTTAAGTGCATGCGCACTCGTTCTCAATCTCGTAATTCGAACCAGTCCAACAACAAGCAAGTCCACCGACTTTTGTTGAACCATTCCAATCTGGTGGAACCAATTGAAAATCAAAGCTCCTCCCGTAGTTACGTGGACGATAATCGTACTATGGCACAAATGCCGAAGCACCCACCGTGGTTACGAGGGATGCCATCATTTTTCCCGAATCATCGCGGACAACTTTGAGCTTAAGCACGGATTGCTTACCCTCGTTCAAAACAAACAATTTTTTATTTCAACAAGATCACTTCTACGATGAAGTTCTCGAATGTCCCGAGTACGTCGGTAAAGCTTATGCTTTTCCCATTTTCCCTCAGGTGTCCGCCCCCGTATTTGACAGCTTGAAAAAGACCCCCTGCATGACTCGGAGTTGCGAGCGAAATGGAGATCTTGTTTCCGAATTCATTAACAAATGTCTTCCCTCTATCCAAAACAACAAATCTGTCATAATGAAATCATGAATTTCAACAACGATTTTTATGAAAAACCTTCTTACGACGCAATGGGACCGATTTAATGATCTCTTCCGGGCAAGGCCCACAATCAGGAATTTTTCGGAGTTACATCAACTTCGATACATTTTATTAATGCTTTGAACTCCTAATGATCAAGATTCGTTGAATTCTGGCCTGGGTGGTAACTTCTTGTGAGCGAAAAATCCCCGGATTGCCTAAGAATCATTGAAGCAAATCCAAAGTTGTCATTCACTAACAAACCGGTTGATGGCCAAAGTGATTCGAGCTCTGTCCCACCCTCCTAGAATTTCTCCCGATGTTGCCGAACTTAGAAATGGTGAAAGCTTTACTTTCTCGAATAAGAAATCCCAAGCTCCCTGCTCCCGTAAAAAGCGGTCGAGGAAAGTGTTGTTACTTGCGTGATGCTCCAATTTCTTACCGAAATTATCCCGCCGCCGATGGCAACGTTTTATCGGACAATGATTTAAGAGTAAGTTGTTCCCCAAGCGAAAAACACCACAGCTAATTTCAGATTAAGCAAATACCGGTTACCGATCCCCGCCCCCGATTGATAATCAAATTCGACTCCCGGTTTTCTCCGTTCAAACTAAGGAAATAACCAAAATCGAAACTCAAAACTGGGTGATTAATATACAACAAAAGGCCAATTATTTGACTACCGCTTAATACAACCCCCCGGTCACCAGCTCCCACCTTACCAAGCGTCCGGCTCGCAAACACAAGGTGTGACAAAACCGATTGAAAGCTACTTCAAGGCTAAGATGCGTTATGAGAAAGCATGCAGACCAAAACCAAAACATGCAAAATCAAATTACCCAATTTAACAAACCATGCTTCCAAAATTCGTGAATTCCAATCACTCTCTACATTATGTGCTCGAGAGGACACTCCTAAGTAATACCATTCCTAACTCCGAAAGGTAGATTTGAAGGGTATTACCTACCACGAAGCGGTGTTGCTTATCAAGGACCCACATTCCTACTACTTCTTCTATCTCCTTCTAAAGTGTGAAAACGTGAACCCAAAGTGGAATAATAAAGGTTAACAAAGGACACGGTAACCTCTACTAACCTAACGAAGCACCAAAGACGTCCAACCTTTGGTTGTCCAAGATCAACCCCAAGTACCAATTCTGAGCTCGGTGTTCCTTCCCGTTAGTGCTCCCGATGCCCTAACCCGAAAACCGTTCAATTCCATATCACTTCAAGACGATAATGATGAAAGGCGCCGGTGAAAAAGCTAACGACCAAATTGAGAAATTCTACGAATCTTTAAAGATTTGGAGATTCGAAATTAGCTAATGGATGCTTTTGATTCTTAGGCCAACAATTTGGCCATCACTCTTCTAATGCTTTTTCAACACTTGGACCAACAAAAACAAAAATAAGTGAAATGGCTTACGAACTCTGTTTGAATGAGAATGTTTCGTAGCGGTCCATCCTCAACAAGTTACCCGAAAAACTTAAGAAGCCCGCAAATTTCTCATACCCGGTGAAGATTTCCGGAAATGGACAGAGTGCTTTTAGCCATGGCCCGATCTTGCACTAGCATAAATCTACATGCTATTATCCGTCGGTGGAAAAAACTTCTCTTCCGGAGCTCAGTCCTACTTTGTAATACTCTTGAACTTGCAACCGGTTTGATTTTCCCAAACCGATCGGTATCCGTCGAAGATGCTACCTAAAAGTAAAAACTTTTAAATTCCCGACCGACTTTTGTAGTCGTCCAGCACTTTTGATGTCCGCATCCCATTCCCCCCTAATTCTCGGGAGATACTTCTTAAAAACCGAGACGTCTTTATTGATGTGTTAACGAAGGTGAAAATTAAACTCCCTTCCGAGTCAACAAAGTGACATCCGCAACATTCAATCTTGACCAATCTTCTAGATACTCCTCTAATTACGATGAATGACGGCAAACCGACATCGCCGTCATTGAAATTGGCATGTGAGGAGTCAATTTCCTCAAGAAGTTATCGGTTTCTCCGATGCTGATCGAGCGATTGGCAAACCCCAACTCCTTACTATGGACCCGATCGATTCTCCTTCTTGTCGACTCTCACTCCATTCGGGGACAGTAATTTTTCTCCTCGAGGAAGTCAATGCTTTCCTCGTCTCTTGAAGATGTACTCCAACATCACAGAAGTTTGATAACACTTCATATGACCCGGAGGGTGAATATTCTTCTTCCTTGAATCATTTCTCAATGATGATCCATCCACTTACCCCTCCCACTTAAAGAGAATAATTTGGCCCCTAACATTTTGAAATGAAACTTCAAAGTTTATGCAGCGTAACAAAGATAAATCCCTTCAATTGATGAACCTCCGAGGTCGAAACTCAAGGAACTTTTACCTCAATTATGCATTTTTGGAAGGCGACAATAAGTTGCCTGTCCCATAACTGCCTGAACGCGAATTGATGTTGCACGAAAAAGCCGCTCTCATGAAAAGGTTTTGAAGTCACACAAGCGAGCCATCGCTTCGAAACTCTCCAACGACAAGGGTAATTAACCCAGAATTATGTACTCACCAGATTCTTATAGAAGAGAACTACAACCTAGCAGTTCAACACCATACGGGTGAATCCAAACACCACTGATGATCGATCAATAAAGGAGTGTTGCAACCACATTCGACGCGGGATCTAATTACCTGCTCGGATTAGTCCTTGGTAAGCCCTTACATTGCTACTGAAAAAAGGTTGGCCTTTACCGTCTTTGACAAATTTCACGAGCTTGAATTCATCCATACGCGATTGGTTACGGGTTGGCGTATATGCTTTGACTACCCGAAAAGTTAAATGAACCACCCGTAAAGACTACTTTTCCACTAAACCGTTTTATGGATCAAATGCTCTAGAGATAGAAGGAAACGAGTTCTATTTGTTTTTCTTTGATGGTTCTCGGTTACTTCAATTCCCAATCGACCCTCATGATCAAGAAAGACAACATTCACGTGTCCCTCCACGGAATGTTTTTTGCCTACCATCGCACAGCGCTTTTTGGCTTAGGCAATGCACCGGGCCACGTTCCAAAGGTGTATGATGTCTATCTTTTCATGATAATGATCGAAAAAACGATGAAGATCTTCATGGATGACTTTTTTTTTGGTCCTTTAGGAAGTCATTCGGAAATTGCCTCTCTTCCCAGTGTAGAACAAGATGCTTCAAAAGGTAGCGAAGACACAATCTTGACCTAAATTAAGGAAAAGGATTCATTTTATGGTTAAGGAATGCATTGTCCTTCCCAATAAGATTTCAAAATGGATTGAGGTCGATAAAATCCAAATTCAATGTAATTGCTAAGTGTTACCTCATCCCACCATCGTGCAAGGTGTGTTTCGGAGTTTTTCTCGGTCCATGCTGGGTTTTCTACCGACGATTAATTGAAGGATTTTTCCAAAATTTTCCGACAGATGACTCATCTTCTTGATAAGAAATACTCCGTTCATCTTTCCAATGAATGTATTCAAGCTTTTGAAAAGTTAAAGAAAAAACTTACCGAAGCTCCAATCTTGATTGCCCCAGACTGGGACCTACCCTTTGAGCTTATGTGCGATGCAAGTGACTTTGCCATAGGTGCAGTCTTGGGGCAACGTCATGAAAAACATTTTAGGCTTATACACTATGCTAGTAAAACAATGAACGAGGCGGAATCGCATTACACCACGACAGAGAAAGAAATGTTAGCCGTGGTGTAATGCTTCAAAAATTCTGGTCTTAGCCATCATCTTGAACAAAAGCATTTGTGCATACGGATCACTCCGCATCACTAAAATATCTCTTTGCTAAAAAAATTCCAAGCGAGATTGCTCCCGGTGGTTCTCCTCCTTCAAGATTCAATTCAAAGTAATGACACAAAAGGAGCCGAGAATCCTCGCGGCCGGATCAACATTCCCGATTTAGAAAATCCTTATGAAAAATGTGCTCGACTCCCAACGGAGATAAAACGAAAGTTTCCTCCACCGAGACCTTAAATATGGTGACACCTTTCGTGTGACATCAAGGTACCCCATGGTTTTGCCGATTAATGCAAATACCCACGCGGGGGAATTTCATTGTTAAAGCGGCGATGTCGTCCTAACAAAAGAACAAGTTTCTTCAAGATGATTAAACATTACTTTTGGGGTGACCCACATATTTGTTTCAAAAATATGTGCGTAATCAAGTGATCCGGACGGTGTTTGTCTCGAGCCAAGAAGTTATTGACATCCTCATAAGCTTGCCATAGTGAACCCATCGTGGGACATTACCGAGTGCCTAACGTTACACACGCCTAAAAGGTCTTTGATGCGGTTTTCTTGAGTGCCGTCTGCGCCCACTATTACAAAGATGCACACGAGGTGTGGTTAAAAATTGGCGACTCGTGCCAGCGTAGCCAATGAAAAGATTTCGCACCGTGTATGAAATACCTCAAAATTCTCATCTAAGGATTGTGAATCTTTGACCGTGTGGGGCATCAATTCATGCGGCGCATTCCCGTCTTTCACGAGGGAACAAATACATACTCGTGGGCGTTCGACTGACCTGTCAAAAATGGTCAAAGCCGAAGCGCTCCCACCAATTGACGCCCAGAGCTATTTGCAAATTTCTTTCTAAATCTCTCTCTCGCCCATTCGGTGACCCCTCGTAGCTATCATAAGTGATCGCAGAACCATTTTTTACAATTGACCAATTGGCAAATGGATCATGCTTTAATGAATTTGGAATTTACTCACTGTCTCTCCACCGCGTATCACCCGACAAACAAGTGGCAAGTTTTTGAGGTATCCAATCGTGGCTTGAAATCTAAGTCTTGAAGGACCATGGGCGAGAACCATGCATCTTGGTCGGATAAATTAGATGACGCACTTTGGGCCTTTCATACCACTTACAAAACACCCATCGGGTGTACCCCATACAAGCTTGTGTACGAAAAGGCATGTCATCTAGGCCAGGGGGGGGGCTCCGTACAAAGCGAGCTCGAGCACAAAGCCTACGGCCTTTAGAAGCATGCAAACTTTGACCTTCTGAGACCGCGGGCGAATCACAAAAAGTTTCAACTCAATTGAACTCACCGAACTTCCCGCTGATCAACCATAGAGAACTCTTTAATCTATAAAAGAGAAAACAAAGAGGATCCATGACTCCAAAGATCAAAAACCGCGTTTTCAACATTGGTGATCAAGTCCTCCTCTTAACTCCTAGGATTGAAGATGTTTCTCAGGCAAGTTTTAAAATCCCATATGGTCCTGGACCATATCCCACCATTACAAAGATCTTTCCATATGGCAACCGTTGAGTATCTTAAAAACTCCGGCCAAATTTTCTCAAAGTGAACGTCCATCGAATTAGAGCCACTAACTTTGGAGGGGACGAACCAAAATTGGTTGTCCCGGATCTCCAAATCTTCCCAAGGACAATGAATTCCGGATTGGGTCAAGATGTAGTGGACCCTAAACAAGCGGCTTCGTGGGAGGCAACCATGCTTTATCCCGTAGTTTGTATTATGTAGTATGGAATAAGTGTTTTTTTTGTTGTGAATGGTGTGACCTACATTTTCCTTTCTCATTTGCCTTTATGTTTTTGTGATTTGTCCCGAGGGTTTGTCCTGGATTTTTGAAGCCTCTCGGCTCGCTTTCTTGTCGTTCGATCACTCGAGCTTCAAATCCTCAGCTTCATTTGGGAATCCAATATCCTAATCTTATCGACTAACGTTTATCTTTAAGCATACTTAATAAACGGCTTAGGATTTACGTAGAGACCCTTCTTAAAACATTAAGGACAATGTTCAGTTCTAGTATGGGGGGGGGGGATCTATCGATTTGATTGTGCCTGCAGTCGTTTGTTTTTTTACGTAATCCTGTTTTTACCACCAAAATTTAAAAAAATGAAAAAATTTAAAAATTTTCAAAAATAAAATAAGTGTCATTGTCCACAATTTTGACTTTTCCTGCTGGGATAAATAAAGAATAAATTTTTGACCCGAATCGAGCGTGTTGAGGCTCAAGCTTGTTCGTTTAACGTTTAGGCCTAAGCATTCACGATTTTTCATGAAGAACGAAAAATGATTAGAGTTAAGTATGAGTGAGAATGCTAAACAAGGATTAGTTTGGAAATCTTTAAGAGCTTATTATGTAATTTCTGTGGCTTTTTTATCTCTCATAAAGCTTAAACCGGACTAACATACGTGCTATTTTTTTGGAGATTAAACTTAAATCAAACAAATTTTATGTAGTTAATAGCAAAAATTTTAGTCTTAGTTTCAAATTTATACTTAAATTTATCAAAAAGAAGTCTTCTCTATATATTATACAACCCATCAAAAAAAAATAAAAAATAATAAAAAATGCTAAAAAATGAAAAAATTATAATAAATATAAACTGTGGGCTGATAGAAAGATTTCTGTATCTTGCACGGCTCACACCGCATGTTTTTACAACATTCTAAAGAAACCCATATAAGAATAAAAAATCTGAGACGTGCTACAAACCGTTTGCCCACTCTTGCCGGCTCACAAACCGATGTTTGCAGCCTTCCTAAAAGGTCCAAGGAAATCACCGAGGTCTAAATAAGACTCTTGGACTATGGTCGACTAGCATACCGATGTGGCAGTTGTTTAAAGGACCGAGGTTTAATAATGATACGGCCTTCTAAAAGGACGAGGGTTACAATTGCATCAATATCTTGTTTAATAGTAAGTGTGAATTAATAAATAGATCTCTTTTTGTTAATTTTAAATATGCTTTTAAACTTTGACTATTCTATTTTAAAGTTTTTAAAATAAGCTATGATGTGTGCATATACGGGAAACCTAAAGAGTTTTTAAAACCCTAAGGTCACTGAATCCCGGATACTAGTCCCTTATGTGGGTTGGTTAAAAGCCGGTCACTTAGCGTCCAAGGTTGCGCACTGCTGCCCCGAGCACAAAAGTCCTACATGGGTAATGATCTCGCCTTTAAACTCATTATTCTCGGGTGGGAACGTGATAATCATAGCAACCTTTTCCTGCAAAACATTGATCCGATGGTTGAAATTCAAAATAGACACAATACACCTAAGATATAATACTTGTCGGGAGTAAAAAAGTTCACACGTGGCAAAATAAAGAGTATGTTAGCATCTTAAACTTATATTTAACCAGTGGATTTTCGTTGTATCACAAGCTGTGCTCTTGGAGCAAGCGAAAAAGTCCGGGGAGGTTGAATTATCGCTTTATTGGGGCATTTTTCGGATCGAATGTATTCTTGTTTTCAAAATAATCCCCTGATACGATTATGAAAATAACGAAAGTCAAATTAGTTAGTTGCTCATAATATATACTATATATATATAGTATACTATATCTATATTATAACCCCTATACCTATATACACCCATACATAAATAAAATTAACAATAAATACTAGGAAAAATACAAAAATATTAGGGTAAATAAGTGTTATAATCTTTTGAAAATGGTAAAACGGGGCTTCACTAAACTATTGATTGTCTTTAAATTCCCCTCGAGACACTTAGCTACTTCTTTCGAGGTAATTAGTCGAGGGGAATCAAGATTCTTTAGTTTTTCTAAGTGCTTACTTAAAGCATATGCGTGAGGGACACGACAATAGTTTAGTATGCGCGATTCTCTTGCTATGTGTTTAATTACACAACCTTTGACCCACTAAAACCGGACTTAAATGAACTAAAAAGTACAAAAAATACATTGTAATTTTGCTTATGTTTTGCATTTGTATTTCACACACGCAGGCGTACATGGATATCCAAGAAAAGGACCAAAACTTCAACCAAAACGACAATACCGAGCACGAGAACAAAAGAGCGTGAAAGCAAAAGTCAAAATCGAAGACCAAAAGTCAAGACAGTCAAGATCAGACCACCAACGTTCCAACCTAACCCGCTCCCGGAAGTGGCAGTGGAAAGAACATCGAAAAGCCCCCTAACTCCGAAAACTAATTGCCAAAAGTGGCCCCACCCGTACCCACCTAGTTTGGGACCCAGGGTCAGCCCCACGTTACATAATAAAAAACCCTTTTAATCAACCCACCATAAAAGCCCAAAACCAAAGGCTTGTTAAGTGTTAAACACCGCTGAACCAAAGGCTGTCTTAAGCCTTGTCAACTGTCCAAGACCTTTCATGCAAAGTCTTATTAACTCTTCAAGGGCTAAAGCTCCCCAACCCAAAACTATTTCATCTCAACACCAAGGACCTGTGGCGCTGTAAATTGATGAAATACACCTTAGGGGACTATTTCTGCCATTTCACCAAACTTTACTCAGTTAACTCAATTTAAAAATGGCGCGTGTACTATTCATCTTCTCCCACACACGCTTTGTGTGTGTGTCATCACCTTGCAACAAGAGTCCCAAACACCACCAATCCACTCCAAACTTCATAAAAACCTTATCCCACCACACTAACAGCCAAATTCCAGCTTGGCAATCCCTCACCACCTTATTCTACTAAGAAAGAAGACAAATATTGTATGGACAAGATCATATGACTTGGGGACTACTCATTTTGGACGGCTGAGATCAATTAAGGCTTATACTCTCACAAAACAAACACACCCTCAACAAAGAAACACACACAGCTGGAAGACCTAGAACCTTCATTGGCTTAATATAAATAGGTCACTTGTAAGCCATTTGGCAAGTAGTTTTATATATAGTTTTAACCTAGTTTTTAGTTTTCATCTTATTTACTTTATTGTCTTTTAAAATTCCAATTATTTTAATCTTTTTAATGTTTAATGAAAATTCTAAGTTTTTAAGTTAAGTTGTGATTCTTGTTTTCATTGTTGGTTAAAAGTCTTCTACAATCTGTTTTAAGCTTTTCTTTAAACATATAAGCAATCTGTTTTAAGTTAAATATCAAAAAGTGAAGAAAAATTTTATAAAAACAAAAAAAATCCACCCCTTAAAATACCTCAGCTTCTTTGGATGATAAGCTAGCAAGGGAAGAGCTTATAGACAATACTAGCTTGTCTTTTAGTAGAATAGCTCTAAAAGCAGTATTTGCCTTGTTTTGAGCAAGGGTATTTGTAAGTTTCTACTTTCCATTTTCTTGCATTTTACTACTCATTTACTTATTTTCTGCTTATTTATGCTTTTTACTGCTTATTCATGTTGTTTATTGCTTATTTGACTTTATTTGATGCTTTCTTGTCCTTTAGTTAAGTTTTATTCAAAACTGTCCATTTATGTGCTTATACTGCTTATTTCTTATTTGCTATTCTTAGTGCTTATTTCTTGGTAATCTTTAACAAGAGGGCAAAGTGAAATTAAAGGGGGTGTTTGGGTCAAGAGGGCAAAGTGGGTCAAAAGGTATTAAAAAACCTTTGGGTCACTTGGTAATCTTTAACAAGCTGTCTTAAGTTGTTCTTAATTAGTTTTTCAAAGGTTTTAAGTATTAAAACTTGTTTTAAGGTTTTTCTCATGTTGTCTTTGAAACTGTGGCTCAAAATTATTTTTAAAGTGCTCATTTGATTTAGTTATTCAAAACCTGGTTTTGAGTTTTGTTTTAGTGTTCATTTTTGAGTCCTAATGCAGTAGTGTGTGTGCCTATTAGTTTAGTTTCATTTTAGTCAAAATCTGTCCAAGTCAACTTAAGTCTTAATAAGCCATTTTTAATCTTAGATTTCAGATAGTAAACATAGGATTTAGGACTTAAAAATTGGTGTACAAGTAGGTTTTAAGTCAAACTCCATCTGTTTTCATTTAGTTTTCATTTTGAAGCTTATTTGTCAGCTTATTTGTAGGCCTGCTTATTGCCTTTTGTCTTTGCAAAATGTGAAAAGTCAGCATATGCTGTCTGAGTAAGCCCATTTCAATTGACCTTTTAGTAGCTTATTTGACTTTCAAATTTATTTTTCTTTGCTGATTTTTGTAGCCCCTTGGACAATCTTTAAGCTAGTTTAAGCTTTAAGCCATTAGGTCCCTCTAGGTGCTTAAAAATAAGCCCCCAAAGGTGCCCTTTGGCTGTTTGTCTTCTTGCTTTGTGCCTCTTTGCTTATCTGTTTAGTTTAGCTTATCTGCTTGTTTTCCTGGCTTAATTAGGTTTATATTTGCTTATTAGGTTAGTTAGTGCTTATTTTAGCTTATTATACCTTAAGTTAGAGTTCATTTAAGCTTATTTGCCTTTTTGGTTTAAAATTTTTAGTTAGAAAGCTTTTTAAGTAATTATGTTCTTTTAGGCCTGTTTGCTTATTTGTTTTTGCTTATTTATGTTTGTTAGTGCTTATTAGGTATAGTATACCATCTGCTTTTGCTTAGTTTAGTTTTACATTAGCTTATTTGTTCTAAAAAGCCTAGTTGTTTTCTCTTTTTAAGACTTAGTGTAAAAAAAAGCTTTTTCTGTCACTTTAGAAGCTTATTTCTGTGCTTATTTGGGGTTTATAAAAAAGGTGCTTTTGTAAAAGTTGTTTATTTCTAGCTTATTTAAAAAGTTATAAAAAAAATGATGCAAAACAAAAACGTTTGGGAAAGGGGAAGTCCCAAGTGAGCCAGGGCTCGAACCTGGGCCCTCTACCCTCTCAACCAAACGCTTTAAACACACCACACAACACCAACTCTGCCCTTGGGTATTTTGCGTTATAACTTGCACCATCAATTTACTTACCACCTTTTTAAGCCCATTTTATTTATATAAGCCGTAGCTTATACAAGGCTTTTTAGAGCTTATTTGTTAAGCTGGGACATCCAGCTTATTTTTCCTAGGAACCTTTCACCATTTAAGACTTTTGCTGATTTTTTCAGATTTTTCCGTTTTTATTTTCCATTTTTATTTAATTTTCGTGGTTAAAATTTTTAGGAAATCATTTAAAATTAGTAAATTAATTTTTAAAAATACAAAAAAATAGATTTTAGACTTAGAATAAATACTTTTAGGTTTGCAAGCTCTAAAATTATTTTTACCATTTTTAGATTTTAATTTTGATTTTTAGCTTTTTAAATTAATTTTAGAAAATAGATTTTTATTATAAAAAGTAGTTAAAAATAGTTTTCTTACTTTTTATCATATTTTAGACTTTTCTAAGGTAGAAAATCATTTTTTAGAATTTTTAGGGATTAATTTGTCATTTTTTAGGAATTTAAATAGATTAAATTAGTTTTTAATTCATAAAAATTATTAAAAAGCCAAAAAATATAATTCTTTTTTAGAAAATTTTCATTTGTCATTTTTTTAGGTTTACATGCAAAAATTTCTTGTGTAGGGTTAAA
>BQNB010013846.1:0-19166 GCA_026074375.1 Tanacetum coccineum
GACTAGCAGTAGTAAAAACCTTCACCTCAATGTCACATGTAAATGGTTAAACATTTTAACATTAAGCTTCCCCTCAAAACCCATATGTTAACCATTTCTTGAATCTTCAATTCTGTAGGCTCTATGTAATGATTACTGATGAAGTATACTTGATATACCGAACTTGATACTAAAGTAAAATCTCCCAAATTTGTTATTTAAGCTTGCACTATTGTAGATTGAAGAACGGTGTAGAGAATTTGTGCTGATCAAATCTCTAAAAACACATCACCTATTGAATTTATCCACATCAACATCTTCGTGTGACACTGAGCACTACAATGTAACTCCTTTAAGTGATAGTTTACCTGGTCCTCAACCAACCACCCATTGACCGCTGGAAACTAGATAAACCAAGTCCCAATCATAAACCGTAAATGTTCAAGCAAGTTATCATTGAAATCATGCAACCACCCAACACTGATTTCAAGATAAAATAAGTAAACTCCTTCGTAAAACTTACTTCAATCTCAAATAAGAGATACCAAATAAACTCTGTAACCAATTTTTGCAATAAATCCAAAAATAATAGCCTTTAAACATTTAAACCAAAATCAATCTGTTAGCTTCCCCTTAAACGAAGCATCTTGATCAATTCGAGATCCAAAACTATGTGTGTGTTTTTCCATCTGTCTATCCGAGATCTCCTGATAACCAAGAACAAAAATATGCCTTGTCCGATACCGAACAATACTAGCAGTACAAACTTCATTTCTCGGACAAAGAAAGCAGTACAAATCTACATGAACAGTACCCACTTCTCTTGACAGTATTAATAACGCGAACAACAGCAACACTCAAAGGCAGCATTAATCAACTTACTACTGTTCCAATTAGCAGTAGTAATACACATGAAGCAGTACTAATATAAAGCATATATAATACCGTCATAACTTCTTTCTCCTTCTAAAAGTGCCCAAAATAGAAACTTCTATTCTTTGTAAGCTGCCATATACCACGATATTCATTTAATATCTCAATCAAACAGGCCTTATACCAAGTTACCTTATGGCCCGATCCACAAAGCAATATTAACATTAGTAACAACAGCAGCTACAAGGATATAAACCCTAAAAATATGCATAAACTTCTCTATTTGTCGCACTATTCTGCTGCTTCATTGTTATAGAAAACACGACATCTTCAAGAACATCACAACACTGAATTTACAGGTCTAAACTTTTATCAACATCCACACCCAAACAGAACGATTAGCAGCAGTAAACAAGAAACCCTAGCAGTAGTAAACTCACTGCTTTTAATGACTCTTCTTCATCGAAAACCTAACAGTACGAACACCAACAAAGTATGAACGAATGTCATACCTGCTGCTTCTGTATGAAAAACTTGTTTGGAACTGATTGATGTCGAACCTTGTTATCTTTTAAACCATGTCATGATAGTATTAGTATTAATCAAAAATGAAACTTTATTGATAACAGTTTCTACAATCACAGCATCATCATCTTTAAGTTAAAATAGAGCAATCTTGTTATGACACAAGCTTCCAGTAAACCCTAATAATCCAAACCTTGAAGATCAACTTTGATTCAACGATACCCTTAAATAACAATAATTTACAATCATATTGCATACCCATAACAGATAGAGAGGATGAATATAAACAATGTTATGGCAATTTAACTTCAAAACCCTTGAAAACTTTTACCACAAAACAATTTCTTGAAAATTAGGGTTTTAAGGTTTCTTCAAAAACCTTGGAGATCCTAGACCAAGAGCCATAAGGATCTGATACCACCTGATAGAACTAAAAAACTTTGATAGTTCTTGGATCGTTTATAGCTCAGTTTGTTTAGAACTTTAATATAGGATGAACAATAACAAAGAACAATAGAATGCACATCGGAATAAACATTAAGAACATTCTTTATTATTGCCTAACAAGGTTTCATCATCATCTTTATACAATGACTACTACAAGCCCTATTCTTACCTAATCAATGGTAAGACGGTTACATCAACAGGATCAAACTAATGACCTTGGGGCTAAAACATATGCTAGCATCTACATCTTCCTGTGGGACGTGTAAACCCACTCACACACACACACTTTCTCTTTTTACTCTGTCTTTATCCTCTTTACAGTAGTAAGTCTTCAAGCAGTTGTAAGTCAACAACAGTTGTATCTTTATAACCAGTAGCACTAACTGAGCATAAGCAGTAGTAAGTACCAGCAGTACTAATCTTTATGCTAACAGTTGTAACTTTACTCTAGCAATACTAAGTTATACTAACAGTACTAAGTTACACTAACAGTAGTAACTTTTGTACTAGCAGCATTAATAACTTAGCATATTTTCAGTCTTCAACTCTGAGCAGTCTTAACTTCTACTGGCAGTAGTAACTTCATACTAACAGTACTAATATTATACTAACAATAGTAACTACCAATGGTAACTTTATACTACCAGTACTAACTACTTAGTATAATTTCCATTATGTACCTGTGCAGTAGAAATCTTAAGTATCCTTGAAGTCTTTTAAGTCTCAACAATCCTCCCCTAAACTTGATGTTTAGCTTCTGAATCTTCAAGTTTCTTTATCACAAATTATTCATTATACTCAGGAGGGATGCATTCAAACCTTTCATTTAACTTTCTGCTATTTTACCATAAGCTTTAACAACTGATAGCACATTTCATTTTGATGATCAGTTTAAAGTTTCTTGGTTAACATATTGGTGATAGTTATTGGTGTGAGGGGATATCTCTTTTAAACCAACATAAAGATGTGGAGATTATAAAACCTTACAAAGTGAACTCTAGATGAATCAATTAACTTCCAAATGGTCACCCTGTATCCTTGTAACATTCTCCATACATCACTTGTTGTGTCTGGTTCAAACATGACTTTTAAATCTCCCCATAACACTCTTTCAAATTCATCTTCAGGCCTTGTATCATTATGCTTTGCCTTTACTATCCTCCAAAGAACCTCCAAGTCTTCTCTGTCTATTCCTTGTAGCATCCTTATCATTGAAGAGTATCTCTTGGAGCTTCCATCTGCTCTTATCAACTGATAATGTACCAGCATACCTTCTTTATGAAGCTTGTAATCAACAATCACTGGTAGTTTGGTAGCAAGTGGTATAGCATCAATTGCTATATCTTCATCCTTTTTAATTACCAAATGCTTCAATAACTCTCCTTCATCATCTTCACTGACTTCTTCAACTTCATCAGACTCTTTGTCTTCCTCCATCTTTTGTTTCTTTGAGGATTCTTGCTGTTGCTGTTTTCCTGCTCTTTTTCTTCCAAGCATCTTCTTTCTGCTGCCTTTAGCTGTCTCCTCACTACCTTCTGCCTTCTTTTCTTTGCTTTCCTGTTCCTCAGAACCCATAGCCACAAAGGTATTTACCCTCTTCATTTCCTTGTCAAACAACTTTTGAATTTCATCAAAATTCTTTCCCTTCAGCTGTTTGTATGTGTATCCACCCATGTGCTTAAGATAAGTAGACATTTGAGTTCTCTTTTGTGCCTTGGTAGGAGGTCTGTTTCTCTTTTCTTGTGCTCTAAGTGCAGCAAAATGTTTTCTTCTCTTCTCCATCAGTTCCATAAATAATTTTCCTTTTTCCTCATCTGTCAACTCCTCTCTTTCTTTTGATTGGAGTCTTTCAGCCAGCAATCTATCAGCTTCCATCATAGCTTGTGTATTCTCCCATGACTCAATCAATGCTATGTTAGCTTCTTCTTCTTGTTTCCTTGCTAGCTTCTGTTCTTCTTCTAACTCAGCATCCAACTTAGCTTGAATATCTCTTGCAATTTGTTCATCAAGAGCAATTTGATCTTTTCTTTTTAAAGGAACTTCAGGTTCAACCATAATACCTTTTCCTTTGTCTTTAGAAATTGAAGGTTGTGACTCTTGTGGAACTCTGAACTCACTTGGCTCCTGTACTACTACCCCTTTACCCTTGGGTCTTGTAGTTGTTGTTGTTGTAGCAGCAGTAGTAACAACTTTAGGCTTAGCTGCTTTGATTTCAATAAGTGTTTGAGCCAAAGTTAGTTCATCAATCTTAGCAGCAGTAACTTCTCCTATATCAGCAGTAGAAACTTAAATTGTAGGAGCAGCACTATCTTCCGAGGGCCCTCGGTTTTGCTGGGATTAAACCCGTAAACATATACCAATATTAGAGAATAACTATCGAGCCGATTCCCGATTTTTATCCTGTTACAACATTAACTAATTAAAGACCGAAGCTCCATCGTAGAGTGACCGAGCTTCCTTGTTCGACTCAATAAATTGAGGCTAACATTCTCCCCCGAAGTGAGGTCTTGAACACGGGAACGAGCTTCCTTTATTGACTCAATAAAATTGAGGCTAACAATCTCCGCCTCTAAAAAAAAAAAAAAAAAGTGAGTTCATTGATGACACTCCTTCATGAGATAATGAGATTGCTTTTGTCATTTAAGCTCAAGTGTTCTTGGTCTTTTCTTCGTTCTTTGTTGTAAACTTGTTCCTTCATGCTTTGCGATCTTTGACTTTGAGCCTTTGTCATTGTCTTTATCGTCCTTTGCCATCTTGCGATCTTAATGTCATTGACCAACATGCTCATACTTTTGCATTATCTTGAAAGCTTTAAATCAGAGTAGCGGAATCTTTGTCCTTTAAAATCTTGAGCTTTCTAGATAGTATGTCTTCGAATTGAGCATTTGAATGGGATTGAGGTTGTCGTTACCACCGGTTAGACCTGCATGTTTTTACGTTAGTGATAACGAGAAAATTGGATTTGAAAATCAATCGACTTGTCACTCGTTAAAGAGTTTTTGTAACAACATCGAGATGTCATGTTTTATCAAATTCATCAACCGTCAATATCATATACTGGACCAAATCGATATCCAGTTGCACAAGTTTGATTCATAATAGGAATCACGCAAGTCACCTACGTCAGTGCTGTTTGATGATGACCTGGAAGATTTCCATTCCGTCATTGTGAATACTAAAGAGTATCACTCTGAATTTTCTGGCAATATCACAATGAATTTGCGTAGGACTCTTGATAACAGCTTGGAAACCTGATGAATGTTCAACAAGTATTTGAAATAGGAATGTGTCCTACGAGATATTGATTGATCTCTTGGCTCTCGACTCGATTAGTGCATTTTGGTTATAGTACTCCGAGGCTGAGCATACTGCCACCTATTCAATATCAACAATCTCGAATGAGATGTCAATAGATAAATGTGTGTATCTCCGTGACAAATGAACAAGTTTTCTTGTTAAGAGAAACCCGAATGGCTGGGAAGGGATGTGCATTGCATCACAGGTCCATATGTCGTTTTCATACCAGCAGATCATCTTGTATTCTGATAGCATATGTATTACCCCTGTTTCTGCCTAATTTGTGTGGAGGGCTTTTTCTTCTTTAGACCCTTTATCCATACATTTCTTTTTCATTCTTCAACGCCTTCAATGCTTACCAAGACGTCATTACTAACACCTTGTTGTGATTGTTCCAGTGTTAACTCAATCTTAGACGGCATTTATTCACTATACTTCATCACCATTCATACCTAAGGAACTGCTATTTCTAATCTATGGATTATCCTGGGTAGATCCTCCGGTTTTCTGGTTGGATCGATGGGGATTGATTCCTATCCTAACACCTATGACTTCAGAATCGTCGTTGAATAAGATGTTGTTGGGTATAAGATAGAACCATTAAACCTTTTCAGCACATTGAGTCGAATAGATCATATTTTAATTACATTTTCTCCCCTTATTTTAAATAATAAACACTTAGTTTTTGAAATACCTTGTGATTAAAATATGTCTTGAAAAATTCCGTGGGAGAAAATATTATCAGCATGAATGGTTTGGAACATTTTTGATAATGTTTTTGAATACATAAGAATGGTCGTTTGTAGATGTATCCAAAAACATTAAAACTTGTTTTTCGAAAAACCCCCTCAATAATAGGGGGGGGGGAGAGGGGGGGGGCGGGAGGGGGGGGGGTGGGAGGACCAATTGAAAAAATTGTTGTATTTTGAAAACATCGTGAGGTTGAGTGTTTGAACACACGAATTTTGAAAGATAAAGAAATTGTCATGAGAAATTCTTGAGTAAAAAAAAAAATTGTGTACAACTTTTTGAAAAACCAGATGTTAGAGGACTTCCTTCAACGCTAAAGGTAAGTGCACTGAAACGTACACTTAACCCTTTTTTCTTGAGCTAAAACATTGAATGTCTTGTAAGGGAATAACTCAAGACCGATAAACGTTAATTTTCTCGTAGTGAGGATAAGTTATGAAAACCTTCCTTTATTTGAAGTCCGGGTTAGTACTGACATTTGCGCATAAGCCATCTAGAAAATTTAGAAATGACATGTGTTGAAACTATTTTGCAACTCCTCGCTCGAACTCATTGAACACACCCGTGTCAATGTTAATCGACATTTCTAAGCACGTAAATGTTATCGATTCCAAGAGACATGTCGAGAAGATTCTTTTTGGAAATTTTCTGATTTTCTGATTTTGTATTATTTACCTGTTGTCCTCGGCATTGCTATATGATGGTGGAATAGTAATTCCAACTCTTGTCGTGATGTAGCTGTCTTGACTGCTAGAGGAACAACTTTCAGAACCAACTTTGAACTTGACGGTTCATTGCTGTGGTCTTGAATTCCGAGTTCTGAACGGTTATGATCAGAAGTCATTTGATGAAGAACGAGGCCTGAACTGATGTGAACAGACATCATTTTAAACATTGAGGAACGGGGCCTGAAGTGTTATTTTCAGCAGACACCATTTATCGTTGACGACCGAGGCTTGAACTGTTGTGCTCAAACGTCATTAGACATTGATGACCGAGGCTTGAACTGATGTGTTCAAACGTCATTGACATTGATCATCAGATCAAAATTCCTTGAAGCCCTGTTTTCTGCGATATCTTTCTTTTTCGCAACCAAACTCTGAGTCCTTCCTCTGTAGGATTGAACGATGTACCTGTACTTAAGAGAGTACCTGCACTGACATTAAGAGCTTGTTTGCTTTCACATTGGTTAGCGATATCTGCATTTGAACCATTTGGGGGTTCACTTTCAACCTTTGCTGTGCTAGAGGAGAATGTCTTTCCTGTTGGAACCCATCTAAGACAAACAGTCTTGAGAATTCTACCCGTTGGTTGCCACCTAAGACAAGATCTAGGACCTTATGTTTTCTCATGCACAGTGGTAGTCCTTTTTGAATTGAAACCTAATGTCCTCTTGGGATCGGTTTTTGGTTTCGTTGCAACCCTTATTTGCTCTACGGGTTTGTTTCTGTTTGTTGTCTTATTAGATGGAACCTTAGCACACGAGTTGACTTCTTTTAGGAATTTTATTACACATGCGTCATGATTGGCATTAAAGACACATTTCTGACACGTCGAGCAAACAAAATGTTTGGAGTCAGAAAAATTTCTAGGGATCCTAGAGTGTTCATGTGTCCTTCTCTAGCTCCTCTAGGTAGTGATTATGAACAATGTCGTTTGAAGCTGTACCTAGATGAGCTTGGTCAATCAGTTTTGAGGTTTGCAGGGGCAAATTTCTCTTCTCTTAGGCAAATGATTGTAGTGACTGGTTTTATTTTTAACAATTGTTGTTCACATCAACTTTGGGAAGGCAAACCGTGGTTTATGAAATTTTAGGGTCTTTCAGATTTAACGCATCGGTTTGTCTAAACAACGGATTGGTTTTTTGAGTGGTTTCCAACCGTTTCCAAGATTGAGGGTTTTGTAAACTAGTATTCACACTATTTCCGTTAATTTACTTAAATCATTTTTTAATGCTGCAACTGCCAACCTTTTTCCTGAAGTTGAGCTTTGAATTTATCATTATTTGCAATCAAAGAAGTTGTGTGTTCTATGTTCTTAGCTCTCGTTGTCTTGATAGAATCAAACATTTCTTTGTAATGCCTTTTCAAAGTCTCATTTTCCTTAAGTAATTTAGCCACCTTATGTTCTAGTTCGATGTTTATTGTGTCAATTGCATCTATGTCATTTTTAACCTTGGCTTCATTACTTTTCTCTTTTAAAAATGGATTTTGTTGCCCTGATTTTAAAACATTGTTTTGCATTTGTAGTTCAAGATTAATACAATGTGCTTCGAGTTTTGCAAAATCTTTTTGACACTGGGCAACAGTCTTTTTGAGACAAACATTTTCAGACTCGAGTAATTGATTTGAGAGTTCAGTTGTCTTGTCATCAGTTAATTTAGCAGGCAAAGGACATATGTCATGACATTGTTCAGCATTCTGGTCAACCTTTCCTTCATTATTGAATTCAGGTTGCTCAGTATTCTGTTGTCCTGTAGCAAAGATATTGATTTCAGCAGTCGTTTTGTACCCATCATTGGCTCTTCATCATTTATGGGTCTGATATCTGCATCATCAACATGTTGGCAACATTCCTGATCTGCTGCTTGTATCCTGCTCTTTTGATTCTGTCCCATTGCTTTCAATGATAACTGAACTAGCATCCAATGCATCCAATGCATTACTCGTATCAGTCTTTTCCTCTGTTGTCTGGATTTGTCTTTCATTCACCCTTCTTTCATACTGCATTTTATGTTGTGCTCTTTCACCAATCGACTTCTTAACAGATTCCATGTGTTGGATCAGTGTGTCACGGAATTCTGGAATAGCGAGTCGAGTGTATTGTAGGAATTTTGCGTACATGTCAAATATTCATCATCCAAATAAAACCGTGAAAATTGATGAACATCCTGAAACTGTGTCTGGAGTACTTTCAAAGCAGACATGGATCCAATCTCTTGAAATTCTTCGTTTTGTCCAGTTGCTTTTGTTGTTGATCCATGTACAAAAACATTGTTCCGTGAAAGTCTCTAGATCTTGACCAAAGAGGGTTGCAAATGCGAGTTTAAATCCCTCTCCGGTTTCGACTTCTTTTACAAAGTCGTTGTTTGAAAGACACCTTGAGGTGTGAATGAGACGTTGAAAAGATTCCTGCAACTTTCTGTTGATTTGAATTTGAATTAGTTGCATTTGTTTGTTAATTTCTGATTCTAACACGAAAGATAAGGTTCTTCTTTTCCATTTTATCGTGAATTATGAAGTGTAAAAAGATTATTGTTGGATCTTAAGTGGATAGATGTGATTAAATGTGGTTTTGTAAGCAAATTTCACGTTCACGGGATTTTACACGTCTATGATTAAAAACCAATAAAGAATTAACAGGATTTTACAGAAGATCCATAGAAAACCGATAGAATGATTGGTTGCGGAATCAGCGGCGAAAAATTCCAAAAAAAACTGAAAAGTGTCAATTTCTCATAGAAAACAAGCTTTTTGGGCCTCGAAAAATCCTTAACCTGCCAAAGGGTGGTTACAGCGTGATCCGTCTCGTTTTTCTCTTCGTTTTGAGAGCTCACGGGCCTGAAACGGAGTTACGGATCAAAAGTTATGGCCGTTTTACTGAAACCCTTTTCGTCACACAAAATTTTAAAAAAATTTCGTTCGGTCCAAAAATTCCGCTCGTTCGATCGCTCGTTCGATCGCTTGTTCGATCCGCTCGTTCGATCGCTCGTTCGATCGCTCGTTCGATCGCTCGTTCGATCGCTTGTTCGATCCGCTCGTTCGATCGCTCGTTCGATCGCTCGTTCGATCGCTCGTTCGATCGCTCGTTCGATCGCTCGTTCGATCGCGCTTGTTCGATCGCTCGTTCGATCACGCTAGTTCGATCGCTCGTTCGATCGCTCGTTCGATGTAAACGATACGTTTTTTCCACGTCGATGTCGATCGATACGTTTATTCCACTCGATCGACATTCGCAAAAGCATTCCACTCGTTCGATCGATACGTTTTTCCACTCGTTCGATCGTAACGTATTTCCACTCGTTCGATCGATACGTTTTTCCACTCGTTCGATCGTAACGTATTTTCTTCACTTTTTTCGTTCTTCTCTTCTTGTTACCCGCGTTTCCAACAACAAAATGAGCCACGAAAAAAGTATTTATGCCGAGTGATGAATCAACCTAGCTGCCGAAATCAATATGCTTACCACACCAAAAAAAACCACGAAATCCACCCGAGGCGATTGATACCAATTGTAGAACCCCGTTTAACACTTCCACTTCATAACCCGATACACGAATCAAAGAGAAGAGAGAAGAGAGAGAGAGACGAAATAGAGAGAGAGTAGAGAGAGAGTTGAGAGAAAATAGAAAAATTATATTTTTAGAAAAATAAAACTAGATATTTTCATATGAAAATATCTATATATATATTTAGATATTTTAGAAAATATCTAAATATATATATACCCCTACACATTTAAATTGAAGCGTGGGATATAAATCTATATCCAGGCTCGGTTTTTGTTGGGAATTAAAAACCCGAAACATATACAATCTAGATTATCTATCGAGCCCGATTCCCTTATTTTTCCTGTACAACATTAACTAAATAAATACCGAAGCTCATCGTAGAGTGAACCGACTTTCCTTGTTACGACCAATAAATTAGGCTAACAATCTTCCCCCTAAGTGAGTGTCTTGAACACGGGAACTAGCTTCCTTTATTGACACAATAAAATTGAGGCCAAACAACCCACCCTCTTCATAAACTAGATGCGTTTCTATTGGAGTATTTCCCCGAAGTGAGTTTCATTGATGACACTCCTTCATGAGATCAGGTGAGATTGCTTGTCGTTTAAGCTCAGTGTCCATGGTCTTTATCTTTCGTTTATTTGTTGTAGACTTGTTCTTCATGCTTGCGAACTTAAACTTTGAGCCTTTGTCATTGTCTTTATCGTCTTTAGCCATTTTGCGATCTGTGTCTTGACCCACATGCACATGCAATTTGCATATCTTGAACGATTTAAAACAGAGTTTGCGAAGTCTTTGTCTTAAATCTTTAGCTTTCTATCGTAGTATTCTTGCGTATAATGAGCAATTTGAATGTGATTGAGGTATAGTCGTTACCACCAGTTAAACCTGCATGTTTACGTAGTGATAAACGAGAAAATTGAATTTGAAACATCAATCTTCGTGTAACTCGTTTAAAGAGTTTTTTGTAACACATCGAATGTCATTGTTTTTATCAAAATCATCAACGTCAATTCATTTACTACTGGAACCAAATCGATATCCATTTGTCACAACAAGTTTGATTCTATGAATCCTCGCAGTCACATAACCGCAGTGCTGTTGATGATGACACTGGGAAAGGATTTCCATTCGACATTGAAAATACTAAAGATATCACTCCTGAATGTTCTGGCACATATCACAAGATATTGCGTAGGACCTTCTTGGATAACACTTGTGAACCTGATGAGTTCAACAAGTTTTGAAAATGGAATAGTTTCCTAACGAGACTTAGATTGATCTCTGTCTTTAGACTCGATTAGTGCAATTTGGTTTTAGTAATCGAGGGCTGGAGCATAACTGCCACCTATTCCAATATCCATCAACTCCAGGATAGATGTCAATAGATAACGAGTGTATCTCCGTACAATGAGACAATTTCTGTTAAGAGAAACACCGAATTGTTTGGGACGGGATGTGCTTGCATCACTAATCACTGGTGTCCATGATGTCGTTTTCAATACCAGCAATCATCTTGTGATCTGATAGTCATATGTATTACCGCCGGTTTCTGTTCTTCTGCCCTAAAAGTTGTGTGAGGGCTTCTTTTTTTAGACCCTTTATCCATACATTTCTTTTTAATTCTTCAACGCCTTCAATGCTTACCAAGACGTCATTACTAACACCTTGTTGTGATTGTTCCAGTGTTAACTCAATCTTAGTCGGCATTATTCCCATATACATTCATCTCCAATCATACCTAAGGACTGCTATTTCTAATCTATAGGATATCCTTGGGTAGATCTCACGTTCTGGTTGGATCATAGGATTGATCCTAACCAAACCACCTTATGACTTCAGAATCAGCGTGAAATAAGATGTTTGTTGGGTCTAATATAAACCATAAACCATTTCAGCCATTGAGTCGAATAGATCTATTTTAATACATTTCTCCCCTTATTTTAAATAATAAACACTTAGTTTTTGAAATACCTTGTGATTAAAATAATGTCTTGAAAATTCCGTGGAGACAAATATTTTCAGCATAATGGTTTGGAACATTTTGATAATGTTTTGAATACATAAGAATGGTCGTTGTTGATGTATCCAAAAACATTAAAACATTGTTTTTCGAAAAACTCCCCTCAAATAATAGGTACCAATTGAAAAAATTGTTGTATTTGAAACATCGTGAGGGTTGGAGTGTTGAACACACAATTTTGAAAGATTATGAATTGTCATCGAGAAATTCTTGAAAAATTGTTCAACTTTTTGAAAAAACCAGATGTTAGAGGACTTCTCTTCTAACGGTAAGGGTTAGCGCACTGAAACGTACACTATCCTTTTTCTTGAGCTAAAGATATTGAATGTCTTGTAAGAACAGCTCAAGACCGAGAAATGTTAATTTTCTCGTTGGGAGGATAAGTTATAAACCTTCCTTAATTTGAAGTCCGGGTTATGTACTGACATTTGCACATAAGCCATCTAGAAAATTAGAAATGACATGTTTTGAAACTATTTGCAAACTCTCGCTCGAACTTCATTTACACACCCGTGTCAATGTTAATCGACATTTCTAAGCACGTAAATGTTATCGATTCCAAGAGACATGTCGAGAAGAATCTTTTTGGAATTTTCTGATTTTTTGATTTTGTATTTTCTTTTTGAAGTTTTATATTTTTGTATTTTGCTTTTCTCAAATATGGAAATGTGATGTTGATCCATTATATCAAGCAGATTCCATTTGTCAGAACCTCCATTTCAGCTGAGTTCAAACATCTCATCCCAATCCTTGCTGACAAGATACATAAACCGATCCACTGAAGGTCTTTCGTAAACATGTCAGCTAATTGGTTTCCAGTTCTGACAAAATATAATCAATTATATCCATTTTTTCAACTGTTCCTTTATAAGTTGATACCGATTATGGCTGTGCTTGTCCGTGATTGTTGTACGGGTTGCAATGAGATTGCTATGACTGACTTAGAGTCGCAATACAACGGTAATTTGTATGTATCAAGCCATAATCTTGAAGCAGTGTCCTCAACCACATTATCTGAGCACGAATTGCAGATAACGCCACATACTCGCTCTGCTGGAAGACATTGCCAGTGCATTTGTTTTCTTGACATCCAGCTTACAATTTAATCACCAAAGGAAACTGTATCCCTCCAGAAGTGCTTTTCCGCGTATCAAGGCATCCGGCATGAAAATCAGACGCTGAAAATGCTGTTAGTTTCAAAGCAGAATCCGTTTGGATACCATAGTCCAGTTAATGTACCCTTTAAGTATTTAAAGATTCTTTAACCACCTTTGAGGTGCTTTTGAGTTGGTCGTTTGATAACGTGCAACAATAGCATACGCTTTGCACTAAGTCTGTCTACTAATGTCAAGTACATGAGTGACCCAATTTTACTACGATAATCAGATTGGATCTACGTGGTATCTCCCCACTCAAATCAACATCTAGTTTGGGTTTTGCGTAGCAATGGTGTACAATGAGTGACAAATTGACCATATTATGCTTTTTTCAGGAAATTTCTAAAGCGACTTGCCTTAAAAAAAATAAAAAAAAAAAAGATAGATAAAAATACCTTTTGGGATGTGATCTGAAGTCCTAAAAAGAATTTCATCTCCCCCATTAAGACATTTCAAATCTACTGTGCATTAATTTTTCAAATCGTTTTGAATATTTAGGATTTGTCGATCCAAAAATTATGTCATCAACGTAAATTTGCACAAGTAGAATATCCTCCCCGTATTTTATCTTGAATAGAGTTGGGTCAATTGTACCTTTAGTAAAGCCTTTGGACATCAGGAAGTTTGATAGTTCATCGTACCAGGCTCTTGGAGCTTGCTTTAATCCATACAAAGCTTTCCTTAGAAGGTAGACTTTTTCTGGATGATCTGGATCAACGAACCCTTCTGGCTGAGCAACATAAACCTCCTCCTTCAATTGAAAACAGTACTTAAGAATGGCCGTTTTCACGTCCATTCTGATATATGGAAAAGACTTTTGTGCTGAGTGGGCAAACGAAAATCGACTGCTTTCGCAAGCGAGCAACTGGAGCAATATGATTCTAAAATCATCACCCTCTTCTGATATAAACCTTTAAGCAACAAGTCGTAGCTATGTGCGAATTAACATCTGATCTTCATCCTTCTTGTTCTTCCATAACACTTTAGCTTTATAATCTTCTGCCAAATGGTTTGTCACTATCCCAGACTTTTAGTCCTAGTCGAACTGACGAAGGTTCATCTTGCATGCTTCAATCCATGCAGAATCAGCATTGCCTCCTTAATGTTCATCGGTTCGAACAATACTTACTGTGAGTGCGAACATACACATTTCAGGATCAGTTGGCAAGCTGTCGTCCTTGTTTGAAACTGGCATGGTGGATTCCACGAACTTGGTTCTAGATTATGATCTCTGGTCCATCGGAAATCATGACTTTGTGGTTGAAATGAATGCACATCGGTATTATCAATGTTGTGTGAGGAAGACTCACCAATTTCTTGTACCCGTGTACAAAAAGGATTGACAAATTCAGCTTCTTGAAATGATGCATTCGGTGCTTGATCATTGTTGTTTTCCTCAGCGAGACCGTGTGTTGGATTGTAATATTCTTCAAGTAAAGGACTGAAGAGAAATTCTAACCCTTGATGTGACGAAACTGTCTTTTCTGCTGAAGGAACAACATTTTGTCTTGGGGGCACGGGGTCAGAGTTGTCATAATCTGACGCCTTTTGTCCTTGAGGAACGAGGCCTGAAGAGACATTTTCAACAGACATCTCTTGTCGTTGAGGTGCGAGGTCTGAACTGTTGTGATCAGACATCATTTTATCATTGAGGAACGGGGCCTGAAGTGTTATTTTCAGCAGACACCATTTGACATTGACGACCGAGGCTTGAACTGCTGTGTTCAAACGTCATTACATTGATGACCGAGGCTTGAACTGATTTGTTCAAACGTCTTTATTTCATGTTCATTTTCAAAGCAAACAGTACCCAGAAATTTCTCCACAGAATTACACAACAGCTTGAGATTGCCCGTCATGTGCTTTGTGCATCCAGAGTCAACAATGAATAGGATGAGTTGTACAATCTGCAAGAGAATTAGAGGACGATGGAATATTGGACAAATTGGATCCTATGAAGTTTGATATCTTCAAAACATTAGTAATCCTAGAGACAATGTCTATAGTGGGACTAATATTTGATGATACATCATCTTTCCTGATTTTAGCTCATATCTTTTTGGTCCTAAGAGGCTTTTGTGTCCATGTATAACCTGATGGACATCTCTTAGCTATCCACCATTTCCATTCCTGTTTTGTATCCTCATACAACTTCTTATAGTAACTCTTGGATTTCTGAATAGTGGTATCTGATGCAACTGTTTTCTTATGGGGTGTTGCAACAGATTTGTTCGCTTTTCTCTTTGGTTTACTAGCACTAATAGGCACTACATGAGGCTTCTTAGTTCTAGCATACATGACTTTCAAGTATCGAGAAACACAAGCATCATGATTAGAATTAAACACACATGTTCCACATTCTGCACAAACAGCATTCGCATTCGAAGTTCTGGAGTTTGAACTGTCATTACACGCAGTGTACATGAACTTAGTTTTCTTAGAAATACGAGAAATCCTGTGTTGGTCATACTACTTCCTTCTTTGTAAACTTCACTTGACTAATGTTTGGCACGACCTTTTCTTTCACTTGATAGCTCTTAAGCTGTGGTCTGCTAACACTAGTACTGTGAATTACTCCTGAAGATATAGATATGTGAGGATTAGTATTCCTAGAAGCATGAGGCAACTGTGGTGTTTTAGTCTGTGTTATGGTGGAGGAAATTCTAAACATTCCTGGTTTAAGCACATTTGTGTTTCGAACCGCTTGGTTTCTTTTCTGAGGCAAATTCTGTTGAGTGACTGGTTTAAATAAACCATCCGACCACATTAGTTTTTATTAACCGAATACTGTTTCGTTTTGAAAACATCTCATTTTCAGGAGAATTTAAAAAGGAGTCAGGTTTTCTAAAACTGATGGTTTGAATCCGTTGAGTGCCATTGGTTGTCGAACACAATATGGTTTATCAAACTGATTTCACAGACTTTCTTTTTTTTACCAGAATGATTTGCTTTAACTCATTGAATCTACACCATGTTCTTGTCTTGCATTTGAGCTTTCAAATCTTGTATTTCATGATATAGATTTCACGTTCTTTTCGAATACATTTGAAGAATTTTCTTTGCAAACTGTGTTGTTTTTATCATACTGTTCTTTACAATGTTGTCAAAAAGTTCAAGAAAATCGAGGTGTTTTATCAAGTTTAGAAAAACTTTTAACAAATTATAGAACTTCTATGTTAACAATTCAGTTTTGTTCGAAAGCTTTTGTGCAAGACATTCACATTCCTTGACTTTATGAAGATAAAAAGCAATGCAGTCATATTTAGCATTTAAATCCAGACCGAGGATGCAAATAGAACATGTAACATCTTTAGACACACACACTCAATAGAGAAGTAGATCATATATGTTTTGAAAAAATCTGAGCCTTTTCTGAATCAAGTTCGTACAACTCCTTTTCAAGGGATTTAACGAACTCACAAATAGTCATTCATTTCCTTTTTGAGTTCATGAATAAAACAATGACTATCCAGTATAGTTTTGTCTGAAAGAGGCATTAATAAGATTTTGATCAAAACTTCCATACTCTTAGCAGTTGGGTTAGGAAATGGCCACTACTAAGATATGATTAGACCAATTTTGTTGACAAATTTTCAAAGTGATTGAAGTTGTTTTGTCATTTTTTCTTTATACAGTAGTCTACTTTTACTAATTGATTTAGACTGGGTTAGAAAGCCAACGTTTTTAGCATTGTTTGGTTTTGTCTCTAAACAAACGTTTCCCACATTGTCCTCCTACACTTCTATTAGCGCGTTCAACTGGATCAAGAAGGCTTTGGATGGTGGTTTGAAAGTTTCATAAAGACTGTTTTGATGTGTGAAATTGTTAATGGTTACACACTTTGTCTTTTATCCAATTTTGATCTACTCCTCTTTTTCAGAGTCACTGGTGTCTACCCCATCGGTGCAAAATCTGTTGCAGGATCCAAAGTTATCATAATGGGATCTCATACAAACGAGCTTATCAGATTGAGCCATCCTTAAGGTTAAACTTGGATTTTCAAAGTTGATCGACCATGATAACGTGCGCATTTGGGTTGCTAAACATGTGAAAGGTCAGTATTGACTGATTGCGTTTATAAAGAATATTCATTTACAAAAACTTTATAGTTGTCCCAAATATGGACCGTCAAAGATGCACTTCCTCAGATAGTCACCATTCGATTTAGTGTCAAGGTATCGTAGAAAACGCGAATGCCACTGAGAATATCTCCCTGGTCCAAGCATCGGTGGACGCTCTTTTGAACCAGCTGCCATTATATTGTTATGCATTTGGCTATCTGTGGAGGATGTGTTAACTGGAGTAGACATGATGAATGACTAGTTATGAATTATGAAGTGTGAAAGATTTTGTTGGATCTTAAGTGGATATGATGTGATTAAAGTTGTGGTTTTGTAAGCAATTCACGTTCACGGGATTTTACACGTCTATGATTAAAACCGATAAATGAATTAACGGGATTTTACAGAATCAATAGAAAACCGTGAATGATTGGTTGCGGAATCAGCGGCGAAAAATTCCAAAAAAAACTGAAAAGTGTCAATTTCTCATAGAAAACAAGCTTTTTGGGCCTCGAAAAATCCTTAACCTGCCAAAGGGTGGTTACAGCGTGATCCGTCTCGTTTTTTTCTTCGATTTGACAGCTCACGGGCCTGAAACGGAGTTACGGATCAAAAGTTATGGCCGTTTTACTGAAACCCTTTTCGTCACACAAGTTTTCTAAAAAAAATTTCGTTCGGTCAAATAACTCGTTCGATCGCTCGTTCGATCGCTCGTTCGATCGCTCGTTCGATCGCTCGTTCGATCGCTCGTTCGATCGCTCGTTCGATCGCTCGTTCGATCGCTCGTTCGATCGCTCGTTCGATCGCTCGTTCGATCGCTCGTTCGATCGCTCGTTCGATCCGCTCGTTCGATCGCTCGTTCGATCACGCTTGTTCGATCGCTCGTTCGATCACGCTTGTTCGATCGCTCGTTCGGTCGCTCGTTCGATCACTCTTGTTCGATCACTCGTTCGGTCCGTTAGTTCGATCCCGCTTGTTCGATCCAAACTTTTGTCGCTCGTTCGATCGTACACGATTTCCACTCGTTCGTTCGTTCTTCTCAAAAACCAAGAGCGTAAAACGTCTCATTTTTTTCTTCGATTTGACAGCTCACGGGCCTGAAACGGAGTTACGGATCAAAAGTTATGGCCGTTTTACTGAAACCCTTTTCGTCACGCAAAATTTAAAAAATTTCGTTCGGTCCAAAAAAAAATTTGCTCGTTCGATCCTCTCGTTCGATCCGCTCGTTCGATCGCTCGTTCGATCGCTCGTTCGATCGCTCGTTCGATCGCTCGTTCGATCCGCTCGTTCGATCGCTCGTTCGATCGCTCGTTCGATCGCTCGTTCGATCGCTCGTTCGATCGCTCGTTCGATCGCTCGTTCGATCGTTGAGGTTTTCCGCTCGTTCGATCGTCTAGTTCGAGTCCGCTTGTTCGATCGCTGCAGTTCGATCCCGCTTGTTCGATCCAAACTTTTGTCGCTCGTTCGATCGTACACGATTTCCACTCGTTCGATCGTAACGTGTTTTCCACTCGTTCGTTCGTTCTTCTCAAAAACCAAGAGCGTAAAACGTCTCATTTTTTTCTTCGATTTGACAGCTCACGGGCCTGAAACGGAGTTACGGATCAAAAGTTATGGCCGTTTTACTGAAACCCTTTTCGTCACGCAAAATTTAAAAAATTTCGTTCGGTCCAAAAAAAAATTTGCTCGTTCGATCCTCTCGTTCGATCCGCTCGTTCGATCGCTCGTTCGATCGCTCGTTCGATCGCTCGTTCGATCGCTCGTTCGATCGCTCGTTCGATCGCTCGTTCGATCACGCTTGTTCGATCGCTCGTTCGATCACG